>PVHY01010907.1:0-50002 GCA_004024945.1 Uropsilus gracilis
CCCAAAACAGAGGACTGGATGAAAAAAATGTGGTATATATACACGATGGAATATTACTCATCAATTAAAAATGACAAATTTGACAACTTCATAACAACATGGATGCATTTAGAAGAAATCATATTAGCTGAAACAAGCCATAAAGAAAAAGGCAGAAACCAAATGGTTTCACTAATGTATGGGATATAGTGAAAAATAAATAAATAAATACATAAATAAATACATACATAAATACATACATACATACATACATACATAAATAAATAAATAAATAAATAAATAAATAAATAAATAAATAAATAAATAAATAAATGCCTTGAGGAAAGTCCAAACAAGCTAAGCACCAAAATGAAGTGCACAACTATGAACAGGAGGAAAGGGGGGGGAAGGGAGGGAAGGGAGGGAGGGGCAAACCTTTGAGATTACAAAGTTGTGAAATTGATATATAAATAAAGAAAAAGGAAAAAAAAAGAATTTATCATACTAAGAGCAATCCTAATAAACTATGAACTCTGAATAATAGTGATGTATCTATATAGGTTTGTGATTGTAACAAATATACCATGCTGGATGCTAGATGTTGTATGTTCAAGTGGGGTATTTAGGGAATCCATTTGCTTAATTTTGCTGTGAACCTAAAACCTCTCTGAAAAAACATGAAAACGAAAACAAATTTATATGCATTAGGAATAAACATTTAAAAGCAAAGTAAGAAAAATATTTGCAGAATTATTAGAAATAAAATCTTAATGTCTTTTTTAAATAAAGAGTTCATACAGAACCATGTGGCAAATCTTAGCTTCTCAATGAACATGACAGAGAACATAAGAAAAAAAGCAAGTGTCCCAAGAGAGAATTTTACAGATATGCTTTTGTACATTCTAGTGTAGAAATTGTCTGGAATCCCTAGATTCAGAAATGTGCTACTTCTCTTTTTGCCAGTGTCTTATAGCTGTGTAAGATTAATCACTTAAGAGAAAGATAGTTTGAAAGATACAAATAGAGCACTCTAAATTTGGATTGTTTTATAATACCTTTGAGATAATTTTTAAAGACCTTGTTATATGTAATCTTTTTTTTTTTAACAGGTATAAATTAACTATCTGAAAGCAATTGAACGATGGAGCCAGACATCATTCGAATGTACTCTTCATCCCCACCACCGCTAGACAATGGAGCTGAGGATGATGATGATGATGAATTTGGGGAATTTGGTGGGTTTACAGAAGTTAACCCTTCTGGTGTAGGGTTCGTTGATTTTGATACACCAGATTATACTCGTCCAAAGGAAGAGTTTGTACCTTCAAATCATTTTTTGCCAATTCATGATTTCTCAGAAAATGTAGATAGCCTTACAAGCTTTAAATCCATTAAAAATGGTAATGATAAGGATATCACTGCAGAACTTTCTTCTATGAAAGAACAATCTGATGTTTTACTTTCTACCACCAGCAGAGAAATAATATCCTCTAAAACTTTAGATACTTCTATTGATGGCATGGAAAGTCCGGTAGATTTAAATAGCTTAATGGAGCAGAGACAGAATGTTGAGACACCTGAAAGTTTCTCTCCAGGAGATTTTAGAACTGATACAAATGCTGTTCATCAAAACAAGCAGTTAGAGAGCTGCAATGGTGAAAAGCCTCCTTGTCTGGAGATTCTAACAAACGGGTTTGCAGTATTAGAAACTGTAAATCCTCAGGGAAAAGATGATCTGGACACTGTAGCTGATTCAAAAGGACAAAAACCTCTTAGCAATCATAGTACTGAATATAATTCAGACCATGCATCTAGTCCTGCTGAGGAATTTGCAGATTTTGCCGCATTTTCAAAAAATGAGAGGATACAACTAGAAGAAATAGGATGTGCAGTTTTAAATGACAACGATGCAGTAATCATTCAGGAAAACAACAAAATTAATAGAGGCAGTGAACTGCATTCTGTAGAAGTATCTTTGGGTGGAAACTTTGACAATAAAGGAGACACTGATGGAAAGGAGCAGGTTTGCATTGGCCTCCCAACATTGCAGCAGGATGAACCTTTAAATTCAAACACCCAATCAAAGGGTTGGAGTTTGGTAGACTCAGTTGGTAACTCAGAAGCCAGTAAGAGAGAACAGTGTGAAACTGAGGAAAAACTTGATTCCATTACTGATGTATGCATGGATTCGATGAAAACCTCTGATGTTCATGACGAAGTTGGTTCTCTCAAAGAAGAAAGTAGAAATTTTATTAATTCGCAAAACCTCAGCATTGATCCCACAGAAGAAAGCGTTTTGGATGATTCTGTAAGTGTGAAAAATGATGATAGTAGTAACGACTTTTTGACTTGCAATGACACCATTGAGGATGACTTTGGTGACTTTGGCACAGCAAGCGGCACAACTCCACCTTTTGTGAGTGGCACTCAAGACTCAATGAGCGACGTCACTTTTGAAGAATCCTCAGAGCACTTTCCACATTTTGGTGAACCAGGGGATGACTTTGGAGAATTTGGGGATACAAATGCTGTTTCTTGCCAAGAGGAAATTATATTTACTGAGTCATACCTAAAACAGACTTCTGATAGTTTATCAGAGGGATGTAAACTGACAAGGAAGTCTGCTGGGACAGGCCCTGAACCTGGATCAAAACTGAAAATTGGGCAAGAAGGTGAGTTTGGAGATTTTGATTCTGTGCCAAATACTCAAGATGACTGTAGTGCTTTCCAAGACTCTGATGATTTTGCGGACTTCAGTTCAGCTGGTCCTAGCCAAGGTGGAGACTGGAATGCTTTTGAAGATGGGCAGAAAGACAGTTGTTCTTGGGCTGCTTTTGGCGACCAGGAGGCTACTGAGTCTCATCATCGGAAGGAGACCTGGCAGTCACATAGGACAGATGGAAAGATTGACACTCCAGGAACGCCCAAAATGAACCGTGTCCCTCTAACAACTCCCAAAGGAGCAGTTGTTGGTGACCATTTACAGGAATCAGCCACTTCAGTTCAGGTATTTACCAGCTTTATTTTACATAACATACTGATTGCTATGGTGATTTCTTATTCGGCTTTTAAAAAAGTACTTTTAAATTTGGTACCTGTTAACTTCTGATATGCTTGCATGATTTGTAAATTACATTTTGTCTGTGGTAAACTTTAAATAGACAGTCCTATAGTACAGTTTCGTCTCAGTGAGTTTCTTTGTGTTTTGTTTTGTTTTTGAGACTAGATCTCGCTATTTTTGCCCATGGAACCACAGACTCACATTGCCCGGGGTACCACAGACTCAGGCAATCCAGTCCCCAGCCTCAGCTTCCCAGGTAGCTGGGATTACAGCCGCGTACCACCACACCCAGCTAATTTTTTGGAACTAGGTCTCACTATGTTGCCACGGTTCCCACCATGGCTTCCTAGGCTGCCACTTACAGGCACACGCCACCGTGCCTGTCCTCAAGTTTCTTTAATATTTGCAGAAATTTGCCAACTTGATTTTGTTGATGTCTATGAATGCTACTTAATGTACAAATTAATTAATGAACTAAGTGTCCCATTGAATCCCTCAGTTTTTACCTTTATCGTAATTTTAAAAGAATTGGTTAAGCAGAGATTTTGGGCCGGGCACGGTGGCTCATGCCTGTAAGCTTCAGCCTATGAAGCGGCCAGGGCTAGCGATCATGGTTCGAGTCCCGCCTGGGGCCCGCAGCAAGACCTAGTTCCAAAAAAATAGCTGGGCATGGTGGCACACACCTGTAATCCCAGCTACCTGGGAAGCTGAGGCTGGGGATTGCTTAAATCTGTGGTACCCCGGGCAATGAGAGCCTGCAGTTCGACGGGCAAAAATAGAGAGACCTAGTCTCAAAAAAAAAAAAAAAAAAGCAGAGATTTTGAAGATGTTTCTAAGCTTCAAAAAATAATGTTGCTTAATTTTATCAAAGACTTAAAAAAACTTGAGTTCAGACTAGGCATGGTAGCGCATGCCTGTAAGTGGCAGCCTAGGAAGCCGCATCCAGGGCCAGGGATTTGAGTCCCGCTTGGGTCAACACAGCGAGACCTAGTTCCAGAAGAAAAAATAGCTGGGCATGGTGGCGCACGCCTGTAATCCCAGCTACCTGGGAAGCTGAGGCTGGGATTGCTTGAGTCTGTGGTAGTACGGGCAACATGAGCCTGCGGTTCCACAGGCAGAAGTAGTGAGACCTAGTCTCAAAAAAAAGAAAAAAAAAAAAAAACTTAAGTTCAGCTTTGATTGCAGAAGAAAGCAAGCAGAATTTGAAACCTCAGCCTGTACTGAAGGCTATAGAGAACTGAAGAATAAAGAAAGAATTTGAGAAAAACAAACTTGGACCTTACAAATAATAGCTACTGAGGCTGGGCATGGTGCCTCGTGCCTATAAGCTTCAGCCTATGAAATGGCTGGGGCTAGGGATCGCGGTTGAGTCCCGCTCGGGACAACATAGCAAGACCTAGTTCCCCCCCAAAAATAGATAGGCATCGTGGCGCATGCCTGTAACCCCAGCTATCTGGGAGGCTGAGGCTGGGGATTGCTTGAGTCTGTGGTACCATGGGCAATGGGAGCCTGCTGTTCCACAGGCAAAAATAGTGAGACCTAGTCTCAAAAATAAAATATAATAAAATAAAATAATAGCTACTGAAACACCTGGGATGGTGAAAGTATGAGTAGGTGGGTTTAAGATTTGGACCTAGAGTAAGAAACAGTTATAGATTAGCTTTAATTATGGTTGTATTTATTTGCTTAAAATTTCCAGCAAGTATACATTTATATTTACTCATCTTAGGGAGTTAAGGATGTCAAGGAGAATGTCTTTGCCCCCAGGCCGTATACTTTATTCCTTTTCTGGTCCATACCCCTTCAGAGAAGAAAAAATTAAGATTTATTTTGAACTGAAGTATCCCTTACTGATGTCCAGGTTATTCCCCAGTCCTTCATTATACCCTGTGTAACTCGTCTTTCCTCAGCCTCAACTCCAGAAGTGCGGAAGAAAACACTCACTTGAAAATCATGGCTTGGTATTGACAGTTGAAAAATGTATCGCTTGGTCCACGGACTTATTGTAAAGATATTGAGAGTAAAAGCAGAATCTACAACTGCTTCTCCAGTTATCTTTTGCTAAGCAAACCATTTTTAGTTGAAAATAATTTCAGAGTCTAAGTGTTAATTGAAATGGTTATACATCATTGCTTTGATACCTTTGATACATTAAGATATTGTAGAAATTATGGTATTACCAGACAGCGTGCATAGCTAATCACTTTTCATTTGACTGTGTCTGAAGAGTTTAATTTGCTCAGTTATTACATGGTTTAGCTAATGTGTATTATTCCTACCCAGTAATTTATTATGAGGCAGAAGCTTGCAATTCTAAATGAGTGAATGAATTACACAATGCAAAACGAAGACTGGTGGTTTTGACCTAATCTTCTCCCTATTAGTTTCATCTTGCTGCAGTATAGAATGACATTGGTATTGGATGATCTTCATTTTATAGCATTTGAACTTTCAACATCATCAGATAATGAATTTTTAAAAGTATGACTACTTCAGAAAGTATTTTTTTGGCATCATACAAGTTAATTGAAGTTATTTATGTATAATTTTGGTAATTGGAAATAAGAGATAATAAAGCATATGGGCTTCATGGAATAATCCAGATCTAAGTTTGACTGTGTCTTTTGACGCAGCTGTTTGTAAACTTCATGATTTTGGACAAGTTGTTCTGAGCTCAGTTGTCTATGAAAAGGAGATAATATCTGTGTCAGAGGACTTTTATAAAGATAAATAACAGTAACTTTTTTAATGAGTGAAAAAAATACTGAAAAATGAGAACGTTGTAATATGAGTCTATTTTATTTTTAAAAATTGTGTAAATGTAGCAAGATTTCCTATTAGTTGTTTGACTCAGTCCTCAGGTGTTTTATGTTTGCTGAATCGGTTTAGCAAAATGAGCATACTTTTAGAGATGGATGTTGAAAAGGAGAAACTGCTAGAAGGGCCTGAAAGAGAAGTTTGGAAGGAAGTTGAGCTGAGAAATAGGCAAGACCTGCTGAGTTAGAAATAACTTCCATTTTTATCCAGTTACTGTGAAAGTGTCTCATGGCCTACAGTTTACTCCTATTACAGATTCTGCTGGAAATTACATTCGTCTGAAATGCTAGGAGAGAATTGGATTTATCAGTATTTTTCTCAATATGTTTCCTAGTCACAACAGTGTTGGGGAAGGCATCAAAGTGTCACATAGTCATGACTGGAAATACGAGGTTTTTGATGATAAAGCTTCTTGATGGTTGTTCCTGATACATCTTACTTGAATGCAATACTTTACCCTGAGAGCCATCAAGTGATCACCAAGTGATTTTGTCCAGATTTTACTTTGACAGGTTGTGAGTCTTTAAGTCAGAACTCAGATCAATTAATAAACATGGAGAACAATTTTATCTTTTACGCATCAAAACAACCAATTACAAACGCTTTATTTTAATTGTTACTTAGATGGAGAAAAATCAGACAAGAGGAAATCTTTCCAAAAAAAATGTTCTTAGTCAAAGTAGTTCTCAGATGTGTCTACAGTAAGCATGCACAGGTGCAAGCCTTGATATAAAAGTCACATGTGGATATTTATTAAGAAATATTCTGCTGGGCACGGTGGCTCGTGCTTGTAAGCTTCAGCCTATGAAGCGGCTGGGGCTAGCGATCACGGTTCGAGTCCTTCCTGGGGCCCGTAGCGAGACCTAGCTCCAAAAAATAGCTGGGCGTGGTGGCACACACCTGTCATCCCAGCTACCTGGGAAGCTGAGGCTGGGGATTGCTTGAGTCTGTGGTACCCCGGGCAACGAGAGCCTGCAGTTCCACGGACAAAAATAGCAGACCTAGTCTCAAAAAAAAAAAAAAGAAATATTCTAATACCTTCAGTGAGCGTATTTTTCTGAGAAGCCAGAGTTGAATATATTTCATTCCCTTGTTAACATTCCTGTAAATTACAAAGGCAAGTAGTGGTGTCTGTATTGGACAAATGGGATGGGGATAAAGTTGTACAAATTGTTGAAAACTGTTTTTCACTTTGGGGAAATAGTTGTTTTGCTTTTAACCTTTTAATGTTCTAGAGAGAAACCTTGATTGGAATAACCAAGACACATTTTCCTTCAATGTATGGAAAAGGTAATAGTGTAAAAAAATAAAATAAAAGCACTGCATTTAGCTTTTGTAGAACTGTTTAAATATTGCTCTGGATGTTATTTGAGGAGTTAAGTAATTGGTAAATAATCTCTTTGTATTAATTGGCTATAGAAAAGGAAACTATGAGTCTTTTTTTTCTTATTAGCCATCTTAATTGATGTTACTGGGAAAATGTTATTAGATGAAGATTTGTTTTGAGAGCTTTAAAATGAATGTCACAGAAACAAAAAGAAAAGACTCACTAATACTTAAGCTTATGTTATTTTGAGATTAAAATTACTTATTAGTTCACCAAGAAGTCAGCATTCTCAAACTGAGTGTAACTAATCCTGCAATTTCACCTTCATTTATCTAATCATCTACTGATGATTTGTATGTGTTTTCCTCCCTGTGGGTAAGCATTTGAATTTATGACTGGAAAAAAACAAAATTTTACAACTTCCAATTATAAAGTAAATAAGTCATTAACATGGTTACTATATTAATATCATCATATATTTGCGAGTTGCTAAGAAAGTAAATCTTAAAAAGTTCTCATCACACACAAAAAAGTTGTAGGTGTATATGGTAAAGTATGTCAAGTAGACATTGTGGTGATTGTTTTTGCAATGTTTTTGCAATATATGGTTGACCCTTTAACACTGAGCTTGGGTTTATAGGCACCAGTACCTCTTGCTTGGAAGTAGAAAATCTGAGTATAATTTTTGCCTGCTCCAAAACATACCTACCAGTTGTCCCTTGGTATTCACAGGGGATTGGTTTCAGCCCTCCCCCCCAAGATCCAGCCAACATACACAATTGACTGAATTCATGAATGTAAACTCACAGGTGAACAGCCAACTGTGTTGTTGAAAAAAACTCACATGTAAGTGGACCCTGGCAGTTCAGATTGTGTTGGTTGTTCAAAAATCAACTGTATATGTATATTATATTACAATGTACACCTGAAAGTAATATAATCTTAGATGTCTATTCAGATTTAAAAGAAAAATAAGACTTAAGATTTAAGCCTTAAAACTCTTTACTTTGTTTTTTTTTTTTTGTTGTTGTTTTGTGAGGGTTTTTTTGTTTTGTTTTGTTTTGTTTGGTTTGGTTGTTGTTTTGGGGTTTTTTGGTTGCTTTGTTTTTTGAGACTATTTTTTCCCATGGAACCTCAGGCTTACACTGCCCAGGGTACCAAGGACCTCAAGCAATCTCCAGCCTCAGCTTCCCAGGTAGCTGGGATCACAGGTGTGTGCCACCACACCCAGCTATTTATTTTTGGAATTAGGTCTAGAACGTTGCCCCCAGCGGAACTCAAACCATGATACTCCTTACTGCAGTATTTGGATAGCTATTCCTTTTGTTATTTTTCCCTTTCAAAATTTGAAACTTTGATTTTTAATTTCAAAATAGATGAAAATATTTTATCAAATATATCCAGAAATTGTGCAGATGGGAGCAAATCATCTTTTAGCACATGATAATACAGTTGGTCACGCTTGTTTTATAACATAAAGTTGGGATTGATAAGTATACAACAGTAGTTGTACTTGATAGCGTATTTAATATTTAATAGTGGGGAGGCATAAGGTAGCCTTTTAAATGGAAGATTAAATTACCCAGTGGATTTTATGTTTCTTCTAAACTTCCACTTAAGAGCTAGACCTAATGCTATCAATATTAAAACTATCGCCATTAATCAACTAATGTTCCAAAGGAAGAAAACTAACTAGAAATATGTTGAAGGAATTTTAGTAATTACCTTAAATACAAGATACATTAAAGGAGATAATACATTGAGAACTAGAGTCTAGGATCCTAGGGGCTTACACATCCTTTAGGAAAACTGAATGAGCCTTTCAGTACTCTTTGATTTTTTTTTTTTTATGCTCTAGTATAGCATATATAAACTAGAGGTGTATTAGTCAGGGATCTCCAGAGAAACAACCAACAGGAGCATGAATGGATGGGTGGAAGGTAGAGAGGATAGGAGTGAGGGAGCAGGATTGATCTATTATAAGGAAATGGCTCCCATGCTTATATTTTTAAAAGATCTATATTCTTAAGTTTCTGCACTGCTTGAATGAAGCCTACTCATATTAGGGAAGATAATTTGTTTTATTCAGTCTACCTATTCAAGTGTCAGTCTTATCCAGAAACATTTCTCACAGTCACCAGAATAATGTTTAACCAAATGTTTGGGCACCTCATGACCCTATCTGACATATAGAATTAACTTTCAGAAGAGGGAACATCTTAGATAATATCTCATAACATGTAATCTGCATATGACTGGGGCATAACAGTTGGAAAACTCTGGGGGATAAAATAAAATAGTTGTTTGTATTCTCCAGGATTTTCTTTCTCACTAGATGTGAAGATATTAGAACTGGGGATGAGTACAAATAAATTCAGATATGGCGCTTTGCCCTCATTGAGGAATTAAACCACTGAATAGTCACTTTTACTTTACAGAATTCTGTCTAATTTGAAAAAAGTTAAAACAATTATCAGACATTCAAGCTAATAAAGGACCTTGATAAGAAAACAAATATAAAAGAAAAAAGAAAATATTGGAGATGATAAAACCAGTGGGTATATAGGTTTATTTTTTGTGAGCCCCTTTCCTGTAAAAGATTTCTTAAGTTCTTATTGTTTGAAGTTGAGAATGGTAATATTAGATAGTAAGACATTTTTATGACCCCCTAAAATTATTGTGGGCCCAGGCCCGATGTCTCTGTATGTCAACTCTGGGCATACTATAGACCTTAAAACAAGACTGCAGTCACTTACAGGATTCAGATTCTGGCTTAGCACTAATTTGCATTAGCCGGACTCGAAGAGATGGCCCAGCCACAGCCAGGGGTCAAATGAAAGTATGAACCATGAGACAACTTTATTAACAAAAGAAAGGGGTATTTATAGGGACACAGGGCGAGGGTCTGGTGAATTCTAAAGAAGAAAAACAAACCTGAGAGATCATTAACATTTTAAAGCAAAGAGTAATTGAGGAAGGGGTAGAGTAGGTGGGTGGTCCTTAACTTAGATAAGGCTAACATTGATATGGAAAAGCCAGGGCAGTCAGTGCTTACCTCAGAAGGTCATTTTAGTCAGTCCCTAATTTTTTTTTAGGGATGGTTAACAGAGAGGTTTTTCTTATCTCATGTGGAATGACTCTTCTGGTTTGCAAATGGCGCACAGCGTACTTGTACCTTAGATTTGGAGAATAATAGTACTTGCTTCAGAACTCTCATTATGAAGACAAAGTGGTAATATGTATGTAAAGGTGCTTAGCACATTGTCTTGTATATTGTAAGTGCTCAGTGTTAGCGTCTACTCAGTAACCTCAGAATTGAATTTACTAGTTCAGAATGGTCTTTAAAGGTGCCAGCTAGTAAAAACAAACAATGAAGCAAATAAGATTTGTGTAGGAGTACCCCTACTTCTGGCTAATGTGTGTGTACATGTATTTGCATGTGTGTGTGCGTGTGTATATGTATATACACACATACATACATACATATGTATAAACTATCAAGCTATTTTATAGCAAAGCTGTTGCTTTGGCCTTTTTCTCTTCTCAGAATAGATTTGACAGGCAGGAATTCTTGTGAGAACAAGTGCACTTCTGTGCAAGTAGAAGAATTCCTCCTTGGGCTTCCTAGCATAGGCACAAATGGAGAAAAAAGGGAGGCTAGCATCCCTTGAAGAGCATTTGACTCAACCCTAGATTTACCAGAGCCTCCACCTTTTAAAATGCTTAGCACTAGGTGTGCTTCCCATTGCCAGGGTTATGATTTGGTACATTATGAATGGAAGACCTGAATTTCATAAACTGATATTCAGCTAACCAGTCACCTGTTTCTTAATTCCATATTTAAGAAAACCTGATACCCAGTTTCCTCTTTAACTTGAGCATGGCTGGCATTTAAAATTCAAGTAGTTGATGTGAATGTTACTTTATTTGCTATTTGGTTGCTGTTGTAACCTCAGCTAGTGGTATGTTAAATATGTGTACTTAATTTGTTAGCGTCACATTCATTTCAAGTACAGCACTGACTCTAGTAAAAATTATAATTTGCTTTGTGAAAACTATGAATTGTAGTGTTAAGATAATTTGTTGGGGGGGGGGGTTGGAGACTAAGTCTTGCTGTTTTTGCCTGTGAAACCGCAGGCTGACATTGCCCAGGGTACCACAGACTCAAACAGTCACCAGCCTCAGCTTCCCAGGTAGCTGGGATTACAGGCTTACGCCACCACGCCCAGCTATTTTTTGAAACTGGGTCTCTCTCTCTGTTGCCTAGAGCAGGACTCGAACCATGATCCCTAGTCCCAGCCGCTTCATAGTCTGAAGCTTACAGGCATGCGCCACCGTGCCCGACTTGATTTGATTTTTTTTTTTAAAGTATAGATCACCACAGCGGTTAACAGTTGAATTCCTTATCTAATGGAATGTTTGAAATGTTTGAAAGACCATGAAAAATGAGTGAAAACATGACATGATGAAAAGAAAGAAAGTTTAGGGTTGAACTTTGGATCATATCCTGACTATGCAATTTCAGTTTCTCCCTATGTGAGATGGAACCAGTAATACCTTTTAAAGAGTTTCTTTTAAGAGAATCATCAAATAATACTATGAGTAGAGCCATAAATCACACAAAACCTTTCAGCCATTGTTATTTATGCATGTTAAAATTGTATAAAACTTCCAACCTGTGTACAAAAATAATCAAATGACATATAGGAAGATGTTTTCATAAGTTGGACAAATATGCCCCCTGCAGTCTTAAGTAAAATCAGTGCTTTGTTTTTGTCTAGTCCACATTGATTTAGCAAATGTTCCTATACCAACTAACTTCAGGATAGATACTGCAGATACAAGATAGGATCTAAGTCCCTGCCCTCAAAACTCCTGTAATTTTAAAACTGAATTTGGAACTGCTTTGGTAGCTGTGTTATATAATGGCTAAGAATATAGACTCTGAAGCTATACTTGCTTAAGATTGGGCTACCCACATTCATGTTACTCGCAAATTAATTCCATGCTCTCCACTTTTCTCTAAAATGGGAATTATATCACTGTTCTCTTCCTCAAGGTTCTTAAACAGCTTAAATGAGCTAAATGTAAAGCATTTAGAATAGTGTCTGGCACGTGATAAGCACAAACAGTGTTAAATAAAAACTATAATGTACCATGTCAGACTTTTCAGATTATCTGTGCTTCAAAGAGCATCTTTTCATCTTTTGCTGAATTTAAGCCCTCATTTTCCTGGACTGGGTTATACTGAGATTGCTTTACATATGCTGTTATGCACCTTTATCTACCCAGGGAAATTGGAACTCACTGATTCAAAAAATAAAATCTACTCTACTCTTAGGAATTTAGCATCTATAAGTCACATGTTCTATATAATGTTGATACACATAACTTGAATTTTCATCTTTTTCTGGGCTAATCAGCTACACTGAGTTTTAAAGAATGAATATTGCTCTGTGTCATCAAAATATGGAGTAGACTTCCTGTTGGGGATAGCCACATGCTATAGAAATAAGAGTTCATAGAAACGGGGTAATTATAAAGTACTACTGTTTTCATTCATGCACAGTAGAGTAAGTTTAAATGATACATCACTTCATTGACTCTAGTTTTGATGTGATACTAATTTTATTACTGACTTTATTCACGGTTTTTGTGTGTATTAATATATACTTGGTAATGCTGAGGGGAAACAGTATGCTTTAAACTAGTTTAAAATACTAGTTTAAAATTATTTTTAAACCTGAAAATTTTGAAAAATTTGAAAAAAAAATTTTTAAATCTGAAACTTTTGAAACCAAAAAATAAAAGATATCACAATTTTGATAACTTTTATCTCATGCTCAAATTTTATGCTCAAAATATTTATTACAAAATTTGATTTTTAAAACTAAAATCTTTTTAGTTTAATTTCCACCCACTTTGGAAAATTTGTTTCTTAAAAGAAACCTGTATCCTTGATCACATGCGAAATTTCTTGTCATTTGGTTTCTTTTTTCTGAGCATTGTGTTCTACTCTTGAACCTGTTCCTGGACTGTGTTCTTGTACCAAACTACTTGGA
Organism: Uropsilus gracilis; assembly: GCA_004024945.1. Classification (NCBI taxonomy): domain Eukaryota; kingdom Metazoa; phylum Chordata; class Mammalia; order Eulipotyphla; family Talpidae; genus Uropsilus; species Uropsilus gracilis. The sequence continues at coordinate 13,247 of PVHY01010907.1, forward strand.
CTGTGTTCCATCACATTTTTGAACTTTCAACTTTATCATGCTTCCTGGGAAGCAAAGTACTCTAGGACACACCTAAGTGTCCTCTGCATACTTTGTACTTCATATTGTGATCAAGATTTAAGCCACAAATGGCAACAGATCAAGTAAAATGTTCACCAATTTCCAAACTTTAAAGTCCACAAGGTTCTCTTGTATAAGCAACTCATAAGAACAGGTATTTTGACATTAGGTACTTTTTTTACTCCCTCTATAGGAGGGTCTTGGATATAAGAGTCTTGAATCACTTAATTTCTTATTAAAATAATGTGGTAAAATTTTATACATTGAGACAACTTTTTTTGGTAACGATTTCGATTGCTTTGAAATAGTGTTGGGGAGACACGAGGCAGGTGGCCTCCTGAAATCGTGTTGGAGAGACATCCTCAGGGAGCTCTGAGCCTCCTGCAGATATGTATTTCCAGGCTGGCCTCTGTGACTTTATGTCTCCATATAACAATAGTAGTAATGAAAGCTGCCACTTCTTGAACACACACTGGATGCCAAGTATTTAACTATTTCGGCATCCGTCCATCTCCAATTTACAAATCCACAAACTGAGTCTCAGCTCTTGCATCCACAGTTTTCTATTGAAGTCTAATTATATCAGCTCTTATGACTGGAATTAACTAATAAATGAAACTTGGCACTGGTTATTACCATGATGAAGAGAGTAGTAAGAGCTTATTTTTGAGAATCCTCTTTTACCATCAGATGGGCCTTGTAAGATAGTTGGAAATTGATATACTTTTGCAATTGTAAAATAAATTTTAACTGCTTTCCTGGTGAGTTTTTCAGGTGTTCCTGTGGTCAGAAGTCTTCTTCCATTGATGGGTTCAAAAATTATATGAAAATTTTGTTGTATTTTCATTGCAAACCTCAGGGGTCAGTGAACTTTATGCTGTGAGACAAACCATTCTACCTGTTCTTGTAAACACACTTTCACTGGAACACACCCACACTTACTTGTTTACAGATGGCCAGCAAAGCCAAGAATTATTATTATCTGACGCTGTGTAGAAAAAAAAAAACTACCAACCCCTACTGTACTTCAGTCAAGAAAAGATTTGAAGGAATTAAATATAACCATAGCCGGGCATGGTGGCGCATGGCTGTAGGTGGCAGTTAGGAAGCCACGGCCGGGGCCAGGGATTGCAGTTCGAGTCCCACCGGGGGCACATAGCAAGACCTAGTCCCAAAAAATAACTGGGCATGGTGATGCATGCCTGTAATGCCAGCTCCCTGGGAAGCTGAGGCTGGGGATTGCTTGAGTCTGTGGTACCCCGGGCAACGTGAGCCTGCAGTTCCATGGGCAAAAATAGCGACACCAAGTCTCAAAAATAAATAAATAAATATAACCCTAAAGACACCTACAGCTTTCTCCTTAAACTTCCATCCAATACGTATAAGTTTCAAAAATGCAGTGATTCATTTAATGTAATGTTTCCTTGTGTATTACACCAATTTGAGGATTCGCTTACTGGTGATAGTTATGTGTAGCATTGCCCAAATGACTGAATGTGTTTGGAATGTGTTTGTGACGAGTATTTTTTTTTTATCCCATTAACAGGTTAACAAGTGGGATCCAAGAGAAACTAAATGTAGTGCTATAGGAGTTTTTGTTTACCTTCTCTGCCCAAGGGATGCAAGTGCTCCTCAAGTTTCCAATTAGATGGTTATCTGATCCTTTTCCAAGTAGTGTCTGTCCATACCCTCTGCTGAAGTGAGTTAAATGCAGGTCCCCTTGACGCACTCAAGTTTCACAAGCCTTGGGATCTTGACTTTACTTTTTGCTGTAGGTTTCATAATTGATAGTGAGGAGCTTTTCCCATATTACATGCAAGAAAATAATGTGTTAGAGTAGCTTTTGTAAAGATAACAGAAGAGTACCTTGAGACTAATTATGTATTGTTGAGCTTTTTCCTGTGATATTGCTTCTAGAAAAGATTAAGTTTGGAAAATATGTTTGTGAAAGTTTTTCTTGATTTTCATTTTCCTGGTTGCTGACTGTAAATGCAGGTATAACTTGTTTTTTGTCACTTGGCAGGAGTTATCACCATGATGTAGAATTTTCTTGTACAAGGAGTATCATTTCAGTAATACGGTTATCTCTACCCACAGCCTTAATTTATTAATAGCTTGTCTTCCTATTTGATGGCTAAGTAGTAAATTAAGCTAAGTTGAAAATATTTTATATCTGTGTATCGGCATATATAGTTATAAAAGTGAGACTAAACATTACTGTAGTTTGTACATGTAAAATAAATCTAGTTCCCCCAAAGATGTAAATTAGCCTAACCCCGACATGTTTTAATTAATGAGCGTCTTCCAAAATGACAGTGTTCTTGGTGAAAATACTCTAGGGCATATGCAAACTTTGCATGGAGGAAATGCAGTGCTCTGTTCAAAATACATAGATATATATTGAAGAGTAGAGAAATTAAATTTCTAAAAGATCACACAAATCATCAAAATGATAAATAATTGAATTTCTTAGTAAAAATTGAGGCACTATTTCCTGCTTGGGTTTGATCTGTTAGTAGCAAAAGTATTTCTAAAAGGTTTTCAAAATTCAAGTGTTCATGTCAAAAAACAAAACCATTCTCTTCAACATAATACTAGCATAATACTTTAAACAAAATTCAACCTTACTGTTCCTAACTCTGGAGAATGTGAGTGGTAGCAAGAAACAGCCCGCTCTGGGAGAAGGAATATGAATGTCTGGTTTTTGTTTGTTTTTTATTTTACTTTGGGAAGATTTTTAGTAGTGAATAGGCTGGATAGTATTACTGAGAAAGCTTTGACACAAAAATAGATAAATGAAAATAAACTTTTGGTGGGGGATGTTTTTGTACAGACAGCTTTACTAAACCGCCTGGAGAGAATTTTCGAAGCATGTTTTCCTTCCATATTTGTCCCTGATACTGAAGAGGAAGTCACTTCCCTGAAGCACTTACTGGAAACAAGCACCTTGCAAATAAAATCAAAAGAGGCCTTAGCTGAAAGTGGGTAAGTAGTAGACAGTTTTTAAATGACATCTGTTTTTGTAAACATCACCTGTTCTAATTTATTAAGTTAAACACACGAATTTCTAAAACATTATTGCTTGTGTTTTAAAACTCGTGCTAATTGAGATGAAAAACTCCACTTTTCCATGTTTGAGCTATTTTTTAAATATATTTCTTAATAGTCTAATTAGTTATATATGTATTACCATTTCAGTTTCTATATGATAGCTGAGAATTTAGATCTTACATGTGCTACTCTCTACATATGCTACTCTCTTCCCTTCACCTTCCCAATATTTTTCCACAGTTTTTGGTTACATTAGTTGTTACTCTTATTACTATAATCATGTAAATAGCATTCACTATTATGCCACTAATTTTAGTACAACTTTTTCCTCCATTTAATAATTGCCTTTGGCTTTCATTTACCAAATATTTCCCTACCCCCCAATAGCCTGTTAATAGAATTTTTCTTACAATCTGAACTATCAGACTTGCCATTCTATTTTTGCCCCAGAGTCCTTTATCATCTTATTTCAGTGTGGAATAGATTCAATCTCAGACTCTTACACATGTATTGACTCGGAACAAGACGTGGGAAGTAAAATTTTTATTTTATTCTACCCTCACATTGACTTTCGTATTTAGGATCTTTTGTTGCTGATATTCTGAAACTTCATAATGAGTTATCCCATGTATAATCTTTTTTCATCCATTGGACTGAGGACTAGAATTGAACCTTTTAATCTGGCACCTTTTTTAAAATACTGAACAATTCACATGTATTGGCACTTACCTTCCCTCCATTTTCTCTTCTGTTTCTGAAATTTCTACTAATTATTGGATGTTAAAGGGTATAGATTGATTTTCTAATTTTAATTTTAAATATAATCTTATTCCTGGACTGATTTCTTACATTTCATTACACTCTACCTCTGTAGGCCTTCTTTTTCCTTTGTAGATTGCTTCTTCCATTCAGCTAAAGTCAGCTGGTATCCTATATCTGTTGTGACCCTAACATTTGTAGTGAAAAGTTTTAACTACCTTCTAACTTCATTAAAAATAAAAGATTGTTTAGCTTATTGATTTTTATTTGGGATAATTTCTGAAAAGAGAAGACCAAAAAAACGTATTTTTCACCATTTTAAAACCATTTTTTAAAAAGTTCACAAGCCCTGGGATCTGTAGATATACAGGTAGAATCTGTATTCTTAGATGTACAACTCTGCAACAAACAAACTATAAAGTATAGAAATATAGTCATTGCCTCACTAACAAGTGGGAGCCAATAGTAAAAACAGTTTATTTAAAGCTGTATGATTGTGGCCAGATAAATAATGGTATATCAGTATAATAGAAAATTACATTGCCACGAAAAAGGATACATATGTAGTTGAGGGAATCTTTAAAATCTGAAAAAAGAAATTTTAATCACAAAGCTTTAATCACAGTTTTCTATGGATTACAACTCAAGGAGAAAGCACAGATAAAGATTTGTTATAGTAAGATGATGGGATGTTGGGTAATTCCTTTCCTCCTTTTAAATCATTTTGTTTTACAATAAAGAAAATACTACATGTGCTCATTTTTTCTTGATGACTGACATTTTGTTTCAGAATGAGTTTGAATGAAATGGTTACCTTCCCAATGACCTAAATATTGACTGTTGATTTCATTTACATAATAGCTAATGACGTAGCTGAGTAATTAAAATGTATATTTCACAGTTGTATTAAAATTAGAATTCAGAAATAAATAAAGGTGGAATTCATAATGACAGCTACTAAGTGGCATTTACTGTGACTTCATCATGGTCTTTGCAGGGAGCTGCTGGATGTGTGGACTGAGCTACAGGATATCCACGATGCGCATGGTTTACAGTATCAGTGGGGTGGCTCCCATAGCAACAAGAAGCTTTTGTGCTCCTTGGGAATAGACACCCGAAACATTGTGAGTTCGTTAGTACCTTGGAAACTTCTTTAATCAATCTCTGGGTATTTTTAATTGTTACACTTATATCAAAACTATGATAAGCTTATCCCTTGGAAAAATAAATGTTAGTTCATTTTAATATTGGCATATTTTGAATATGCCAGCCTTTAAATATTAGCTAAATATTTCTTATTTTTAGAAGATGTTTAGTGTTTTCTTTAGGAAGGCCAGGATGAAGAAATGGAATCAAGGAAATCAAAAATATGACTCTGTCTGGGCAATTTGACAACTTTAGTTTATCATTTACATTGCATGTAGTAAAGTATTGCAAGCATATTTTGGAAACTGTTTCATTGTATGACAGATCATTCTCTAAATGTTTATTCTTTTTCTTTAACATGTGTATAGCTCTTCACGGGCAATAAGAAGCAGCCTGTTATAGTGCCCATGTATGCAGCAGGGTTGGTAAGTACAAATATATCTCTCCATGTATTTGTCAATGCTGCTTTTCTGTAAAATCCTCTTACATAGCATGACATGGAAAGCGTGTTTTAGGAGACATTCTTTCTGGGAACATTAAAGGAATAAATAATATACTGTTTTTGACCTCATAGTCCCTCCCAATCTTGATATGAGCACATTTTTCTATATTCCGTTAATTACAGATACTGCTGTTTTAGAAAGAAAATTGTTTTCATATCAATAATTTTAATGCTTGTAACTCTTTACAGAGTGTACTCTTGGGTGTTATTCTTTTTTCTTTTTATTTTCTTTTAAAAGGATGAAAGTGAAGTATGTAAAGATTTAGATAGCATTTGTTTTAATCCAGGTGTAGTCAGTTTTCAACAATGCAATACTGGGGCTATGGGGCCATGAATATATGTAAGAGCTTGGAGATACCAAGTTATACTAAAGAAAAATGAGTCAGGACGGATGCCTTCAGTTTTTCCATCAGTGTTTTAAATGTGTTGAATTTTCTTTTTTCAGATATGCCAGGTAGTCCAGAATAACTGAGGAATTTTCATTGTGTACCTTATCAAGACTCATTCATACTTTCAAGTTTGTTGTGTTTGTGTTTTGTTTTTTTTTTTTTTTTGGTGTGTCTTGGAGTTATTGGTGAATAAAAATGTTATAACTACACTTTTTTGCCTGTGGAACTGCAGGCTCTTGTTGCCCAGGGTACCATAGACTCAAGCAATCCCCAGCCTCAGCTTCCCAGGTAGCTGGGATTACAGGCACGCACCACCACACCCAGCTATTTTTTTGAAACTAGATCTCGCTACGGGCCCCTGGCGGGACTTGAACCATGATCCCTAACCCCAGCCACTTCATAGGCTGAAGCTTACAGGCACGAGCCACTGTGCCCTGCTAACGTAAAAATATTTTTAATTCTTTCACCAATAACTTGAAAAGAAGAAAAAAATACTATTTTTAATTTAAAAAAAAGAAAAATAGGAAACCCTTGGTCTGAAATTTAAATTGTATAACCTCGTATGTGCATGTGAAAATGAATTTGCTGTGGACTTGAACTTGTTCCCCCAAATCTCCAAATCTTTTTCATGAGTAATTATCAATATTGAATTGGAATGTTTTGTTTTTATAGCTTTGGTTCATGAAATTATACAAAAAATTTTCTGTGCTTTAGCCTTTTTTTTAAGTTTCTGCTCATTTGTAAATAATTTGTCTTCTGTTTTTAAAATATGTTGATCATCCCTACACTGTTATAGGTAAATATAATCCAGAACTTGTTCATTTGTTTTTTTCACTTTTCAGATATTTGGGTTTCTTTCCTTCTCAAGGAGTGCATTTTAGAGGTGTTATTCTAGAGGTTGTTAGTGTTATTGTTACATTCTGTGTAGGAAGTAGGAATTCAGTTTTGTGGGAACTTTCATTCATCATATTGGAGGTAGTAACCTTAATGCTTATATGTACATCAGGCAATTCTGTAAGTTTCTGGAGGAGTTAAAAGACTAATATTTGCCCTTTTTTTTTTTTACCTTAATTGCAATCTACTAGTATATAGTTTTACCATTTTTATAAAATTTTAATACCTATGTTGATTCAGTGATAAATCTTATATTTAGAAACTTAATCTTTTTTAAAATCTGCTTTCAGATCTCAGTTGTTACCTAAGTTTTTTTCTTTGATACTTTACATTTGTGAGGTATCTGTTGGTATCTGTTGATCTCAGCTAGAGGAATAGTACCTGAAATAACTTTGTCACATTTTTTTTCAGATTTTCATGAGAAATTCTGAGCACCAGGAATGCTCAGAAGACTAGTTAAAATGCACGTACCATGCACCAGCCCCAGAGTTTCCTACTCTGTAGGTTTAGGTGACCAACTTTGTACATCTGACAAGTTTCCACGTGATGCAAAAACTATTGATTGGGAATCACATTTTGGGGACCATTGGTTTTGGTGCTAGTTCACATTAGAAAAGTTAGCTGAAAACAGTAACTGTTCACTGAATGCATTGTCCTTGCATTAATGGCATAATAGAGAACCTATAACATACATGGTAATTACCATGAATTTACTTTTTGTTGGTTTTTAATAAATAAACTACCCACCTCCATCTTTTAGATGCGCCCACCTGTCACCTGTTCCCTTATGATAACCTCAGCTCTGTTGACAGTGTTCATTGTTTGTTTGTTTGTTTTATTTTGTTTCACCTGTTCAGTTGCTTTGTTTCCTTATAGTCCAAATATATATGAATCATCCAGTATTTGTCTCTCTCCTTCTGACTTCCTTCATTTGGCATAAATCCAGCTCCTTCCATTTTGCTGCAAATGGCAAAAGTTCGTCTTTTTCATTTTAATTTTTTATTTTGAATTATCGTAGAATATTGGTCAGGTTTGTATAGTTGTATTGTTCCCCTTATTCCCCACCCCACCCCTCCTTCCCCTCTTGCCCCCTCTGGTCACTCCAGTTCCTCTCACTGCAAGCTGTTGGTCTGTGTTTGGCCCATGGAACTTTTTTTTTTTTCTAACTATGTTGTCTTTTTCCCCTGGGTATGGATTTGCACTCTTGGGCAGCAACAGATGAGGCTACTCAGATCTTCTCTTCATCTTTTTTATATTTAAATAGCATTCCATTATATATATATGTGTATGTGTATATATATATGTGTGTGTGTGTGTGTGTGTGTGTGTATGTATATATATATATATATATATATATATATATATACGCACTATATCATCTTTATCCACTGATCTATCAGTATGCATGTAGGTTGTTTCCATTTCTGGCTATTGTAGACAGTGTTGCAGTAAACATAAAGATGCATGTATCTTTTTTTTTTTTTTTTTGAAACTGGGTCTTGCTATTTTTGTCCATGGAACTGCAGGCTCATGTTGCCCACGGTACCACGAACTCTAGCAATCCCCAGCCTCAGCTTCCCAGGTAGTTGGGATTACAGGCATGCAGCACCACGCCTAGTTATTTTATTTTATTTTTTTTCACGCCCAGTTATTTTTTGGGACTAGGTCTCACTGTGTTGCCCCGAGCGGGACTGGAACCATGATCCCTAGCCCTAGCTGCTTCATAGGCTGAAGCTTACAGGCACGAGCCACCGTGCCTGGCAAGATGCATCTATCTCTTTAGAATGTTTCATATTCTTCAGAGAGATACCTGGAAGTGGGATTGCTTTATCATATAGTAGTTCTATTTTTAGTTTATTTTTTAGAGAGAATTCTGAAATTTTGATTTTCAGAAATTTATAGATTCTAACATTACTGACTTAGCAACTTTTGATTCCTTTCTCCCTCTCCACTTGCCCCCAATTAGGGTAGACTTCGTCATCAAGTTGATAAATACTCAAGTTAATCAAATGCTATTTTAAAGTCTATATGTGCTAGGCTTTTATGGCCTTTAACCTGTATTATTACCATTTAATAGAGTTTTGATGCAAAATGCTTTTTTTCTTTTTGGTTTTTTGTTGTTGTTGTTTCTCTACCCATTCTGAATTTCTTCTGTTCAGAAAACTTTATTAGATTTATAAAATAGCAAGTGGAATATGTAAGATGTTCCCCCCTCTAAAATGACTTTTTCTGCTTTGCCATTTTGACTAAGTCCTAAAGGAGGCATGTAGGTATCATCCATGTTACATGGAGTGTTTTATTCAGACCTCATGTTTCTGAGCCCCAACACAAAGTGATAAGTATGAAGGGAGCTCATCCCTGCTCCCTTCTGTGTCTGAAACACAAATAGTGTTGAATTTTTAGGGCTTGGATATAACAAACTACTCTGCTTTCTTCCCCACCTGCCTATCCCTGACCATCACTTTGGGCTTCTGCTTTTGTGTCAGTGATAACTAGGCTCTTTAAAATAAATCTGATGTAAAATGCAAGGTCTTGCTTCAACACAGTTTGATTCCAAAGATACTATTGTAGAACATTTCCCATTAGAGTACTCTAAATGCTTTCCAAATAAAATTTAGGAATATTTCCCTTTTGTCTTTAGTACTTTCCAAACGACCTGTTTTCCTCTTTCTGCTTTCTATTAGATCAACTCTCCTATGAAGTTTATAGATTGATCTCCCCCACCACCAACTAATGCCTCATATGCCTTTTTCAGGGTATGTTAGAACCCACCAAGGAACCATTGAAACCACTATCTGCTGCAGAAAAAATTGCTTCCATTGGTCAGACAACCGCCATGTCACCAGAAATGAACACATGTGCATCTGACCAATTCCAGGTAAAAATGCATGTATAGCTAGGTTTATGTAAACATATAAACATTTATCTGCACTCGCTTTTGTTTCCGTCCATATGTAACTTCAAGTTTTGAAAACATTTTTAAGATTTAATTTCATCATGAATGTAATTTTAATCACTGCCATAAGTATTGGAACACAATCAACAAGTTATCTTCAATTTTTAAAAACAACAGGTTGTAGTTTGAGAACTGACTGGTTTTAGGTAAGTCCTTTAACCCTATTCCAGGATGTAGTCTCTTCACCAATAAAATGAAGACTTTGAAGCAGGTGTCTCCAAAATTCTTTACAGCTTAAACATTTATATGATCATAGTTATTGACATAAAAATTTGCTAAGTGCTAGGTTTTTTTTAAAAAATGGTAAATATGTTAAAATGATGTGTGGCCTTTAACAAAACATTCTGTGAATTAGTAAAAGAAAACCCTCTGACTGGGCGTGGTGGTGCATGTCTTTAATCCCAGCCTATGGAGGGAGGCTGGAACTGGGAATTGCTTGAGTCCAGGGGTTTGAGACCCGCTCAGGGCAACATAGTGAGACCTAGTTCCAAAAAATAGCTGGGAGTGGGGGCACGTGCCTGTAATTACATCTACCTGGGAAGCTGAGGCTGGAGATCACTTGAGTCCGTGGTACTCTGGGCAACATAGTGAGACCTAGCCTCAAAAAAAAGAAAAGAAAACCCTCTTATCTTTCTTAACCTTCTTAATACATGTAAGCACAAATTTTATTTCAGTTTAATATTAAAGCCTTTTCTCTCACTTTTTATCTGGAAGAAAATATCCATTTTAGTTTGCTTACTCTCTCCATAACAAATTAAAAACTGACTCAGTACTGACAAAACATTGTTTTTAGATTGATTTTTAAGTGACTGTTACCATTTCTAAAACATGTTCTTATTTGCTATACTTATTTTAACTTTATGTATCTTCAGTTATATCCAGTCCATAAATGTGTTTGATATTCTTTTCCAAACTGTATGTTTCCCTGTACACTAATCCCTAGAGATGTTTCGTTAATGGAGATGAATCAAATTTGGTATATACAGTCATTGCATACCGCCTAACCACCCTGAAAGAGTCACAGCACACACACGTTAATGACTAAAAAGTCCTGCAGCAAATAATCCTATTTGATTTTTATTTATATTTTAAATTCAGTTAGCTATAGGAATCTTTTTTGCAGAAGAGTCGTAACACCTGTAGAGTTAAGTCTTGAAGAAAGTCCTTTAGAAATTAATGATGTAAAGCAAGAGCCTTACTCTTAGTATATTTCAAGACACTAATACCATTGTTCTGCACTGTTAAGACTTATCTGTGGGCGTAACCTAAACATCCCAAGGAAGCCAGTTCATTATTGGCTCTGAATAGTGAGGAAAGGAACCTAATGCATAAAATCCCTGGTCTTAGTGATGATTGGACAACAGGTAGGGTAGCTCAATAAAGTGTCTTGGTAAGTAGAATCTGTCCTGTTATTTTCCTTATATTACCCTCTGTCACTACTCTCCCACACCTGCCCTATTTATGCACATTTCAGAATTACTTCTTCTGCAGTGCACTCCACATCTCTCTGTGTTCTTATTCCTACAGTAGTAGGTATATAAAAAGGAAATTGAATAATTTGTCTGGTACATTTACTAAAAATGGGGCTTTTTTAAATTTGAGATCACTTGTTGCTCCTTTTACTTGCCTACTCTTCCTCCTCCATCCTTCCACTGCCACATCTTACAGCCCCATAAAGTGTTACTTAATTTTATTAGTGTTAACTGTTGTCTTTCATTTGCTTCTAGTTGATTTGACCATCATATGTATGTCATCCTAGTCATACCTCATACTTCATCATCTTTCTCTTATAATTTAGTTATAAGCTTGACTAAAAGTTGTTACATGCTTGATTAAAACTAGTGTGTTAATTTAATGACTTTTAGTGGAAGCAAATGTTTATTAATTCAGTGTATTCAACTGCTGATATCTCTATACATATACATATACCCCTAAGCACTTAAAATCCTTGCTTTCTCCCTATTTAGAGGCAGCTATAGATACTCTGAATAGCATTAAAGTATATTTAACTACTTTGCTCCTTACCATCAGCTTGTTATCTTGCTTACTTTTAAAAAAAAATTTAATCAGTCTCTCTGCTTAATGAATTCATTTCTATTTTAAAAAAATACATGTACAAATACTGATTGAATAAATTATTAATTTAAATTTAAATGCTAATTCTTTTTTTTTATTTAGTGATCTTCATTAGCTTTAGATTTTAATCTTTTTTATGAAGCATGAAAATATTTCCCAATGGAAGGATTCAAACTTTTTTCTGAATTTTCTGAATTGATTGTATAGGTCTTCATTCTAGCATGCATATTTTCAAGCTAAAAATTAAGTATCACATCAGGCTGGGCACGGTGGCTTGTGTCTGTAAGCTTCAGCCTATGAAGCGGCTGGGGCTAGCGATCGCGGTTTGAGTCCTGCCTGGGACCCGTAGTGAGACCTAGTTCCAAAAAAATAGCTGGGCGTGGTGGCGCGCACCTGTCATCCCAGCTACCTGGGAAGCTGAGGCTGGGGATTGCTTGAGTCTGTGGTACCCCAGGCAACAAGAGCCTGTGGTTCCATGGGCAAAAATAGCGAGACCTAGTCTCAAAAAAAAAAAAAAAAAAATTAAATATCGCATCAGAATTTTGTGCGGAAAAACTGACCTTCATCACTAAATTGTGTGATCACTGGTTGGATTCCAGACTCCATCCATACTTCTGAGTCAGGTTAAAATATTTAGCAGACATCTGAAATGGATTGTAAAGAATCTCTTTATAAAAAGTGATACTTCTTATCACTTTCTGACAAGCAATATATATGTTATTTTCACTTTACATTTTGGCATGCAGTAATACTCTTAATTTTTCCCTAAGTCATAATTTTTTTTGTTTTTTTTTTAATTTTTATTTATTTATTTATATATAAATTTCACATTGTAATCCCAGGGATTTATCCCCACCCCACCCTCCCCTCTATTCTCCCCCACTTTCCCTCCTGCTCAAAGTTGTGCACTTCAGTTTGGTGCTTAGCTTGTTTTGACTTTTCCTCAAGGCTTTTGTTTATTTTTTTTCACTATATCCCATATATTAGTGAAACCATTTGGTTTCTGTCTTTTTTTAAATGAAGCAGTCATAGCTTTTGGAGCTTAGTGAAATATGTTCAGAAAGACCTGCTCAACGCCTGAGTGTGTGTTTATTTTTGAGAAACATGTACGCGATCTTCCATTCATTGTTGTTTTTGATACCACTAAACAGTAACTTAGCAGTTATATAGTTTTGTGGTTATTGTTTCTAACATCTTTTACCTGAAAAAATAACTCATGGGTAGAACAGTAATGATGCTCTGTTGTTACTTTTCCTTTATGTAAATATCAAGGTCACATCATTTGTGGCATCACTACCGTCGCTTATCTAAAATGATTACTGAAGGCCGGGCACGGTGACTCGTGTCTGTAAGCTTCAGCCTAAGAAGCGGCCGGGGCTCTAGGGATCGCGGTTCGAGTCCCGCCTGGGGCCCGTAGTGAGACCTAGTTCCAAAAAAAATAGCTGGGCGTGGTGGCGCATATCTGTAATCCCAGCTACCTGGGAAGCTGAGGCTGTGGATTGCTTGAGTTCGTGGTACCCCGGGCAACAAGAGCCTGGGGTTCCACAGGCAAAAATAGCGAGCCCTAGTCTCAAAAAAAAAAAAAAAAAAAATGATTACTGATAGCCTCTTCAGTAAGACCAGTACTTAACCTTATTTTAAATACCTGGCTACCAGTTTTCCAACTAGTCATCACTAGCAAACTTCTTTTCACAGTGCTTGATATGACTGTTTAAGTTGTGAATCAGAGTTTGGAATTAGAAAAAAGAAAAACTTGTCTAGCATTGTGCCGTCTTTTTATAATTAAAAAAAAAAAAGCATATTTGGAAAGACTGAGTGAAGTACCCAGAGTCTCATATCAACACTACAACTGTGACTAGAACCCAAATCTCCTGTCTTTCTCTTTTCCCCCCTTTTATTATGAGCTTATTTCCTTAGTGCTTTTGTCTCCACATTACTTTAAGTTGTTCTAAAAGGCTACACATCCTAATATTTTCTCTTTGAGTTGTTTTACTTATCAGTGGCACTAGTTAGCTTATTATTGCTTATGTATTCTGTTTTTTATCTATTTCATTTCCACAAATGTTGATTCGTGTTTTGATACCTTGTTACTTATAATACTATGTATTTGAAATACTATGTTTACTTGTATGTGAAGCTAAAATTCCAGCAAATCACTGAAATGTTTCTAAGCATTCAGTTGTTTAATATCATTTAGACAAAACATGTTAATGAAAGAGCTTTGCTCTGTTAATACAAAAATTTTGTTATTGTATAAACCTAGATTTTGTCCATGAGTTGATGTTGAATATGACTAAAAGTATCATTTATCTAGAAGTAGAATAACCTAAGTTGAGTCTCTTGGAATATCTAGAGCTTTTTGTTTGTTTGTTTTTGAGATTAGCTAAAGAAGATCTTTCCTAAATACTGTTTTTCAGTCTTGCAGGTAGGTTATAAATTTTCACTGGCATTTTTCTCTTTTTAATTTTCTTTGAGATAATTATAGATTCCCAGAAGTTACAAAGATATGTGGTAGAGGTACCTTGTAGTCTTCACCAGTGTTCCCCATTATTACATCTTACATAATTCTAATACAATATCAAAACCAGGAATGTGAATGTCTTTTTAGCATGTGGATAAACTCACATAACTATCATCACAATGAAGACAGAACAATGAAGACATCATTGCAAAAAAATTCCCTAGTACCTCTCCATGACATACATACCTTCAGTCTACCTTAACCCTTGGCTGCCACTAAAAATGGCATTTTACTGTGTTTATTTTACTCCCTACTCAACCTCCAGGCATGACTGATTTTTAGAAGACTAAATATTTATTGTAACATTCCTATCTTGGTATCCCAGATACCAAGAAAATTGCATTATACCATAGGATGTATTCAGCTTGCAAAAATAACTCATTCATGTTCTTTCTTACTGGAACAGTATATCTACACAGAAAAATGAGTATAAAAATTTCATAGCAGCTACCTTACAGTAAAGCTTAGTGTTAAGCAATAAAAATAAAAGACAATCTTTACACTGTGAGTCTATGAAGTAGGTTGTTTCAGTAAGTGTTGTCAGCACCACCACCAAAATAAAAGAAAGCAAACAAACAAACAAAAAAAGTGTTTTCTCATCTCAAGTAGGTTTTAAAATCAAGCAGTGCTCATTTTAATATGTTCTGTACTATCTTCCATCTTATATGTACTATTTGCTCATCTTTGTTTTTGACGGTAAATAAAATTTTGAAACAGGATATTCAAATGAGTTTTGAGTATACATGTTAGTACATTAGTTTAAAAACTAAATCTGATACTGGTTATAACTAATTTCTAAATATAGCCAGGCACGGTGGCTCATGCCTGTAACCTTCAGCCTATGAAGCGGCTGGGGCTAGGGATTGTGGTTCGAGTCCTGCTTGGGGCAACACAGTGAGACATAGTCCCAAACAATAGCTGGGCATGGTGACGCGCCCCTATAATCCCAGCTACCCGGGAAGCTGAGGCTGGGCGTTGCTTGAGTCTGTGGTTTTCTACGGGCAAAAATAACGAGACCTAGTCTCAAAAAAAAAAAAAAAGAACAAAAAACAAACTAAAAAACTCATTTCTAAATAGAGAAGTTGACTAAAATATTTACATTATTTAGCATGAAGTTCTCATTTACTGACCCATAATTTCCATCATACTTTGGAAAGTTAGAGCCAGTGATCTTGGGCTTTGAACCATTTCATTTTGTTTAGGAGGAAGCCAGATCTTACCAGGTCTCACAGCTGGTTACTCTAGTAGTTGATTTGAGAATAGATTTAAATCTTGACATAAACTTGGTATATCAATTTCTGTTTAAAATATAAAGATAATTCCACTTCTCAGATTCAGCTGTTTCATGTCATATAAGGTATATACTGTATATAAATTTCAGATTTTAGATTTGTGTTAATATTTGCAGGTAACCTTCTGGAATTATAAATTATCCCAATTTTGTCCTTAGGTATTTTACTGAGTTTAGATATTGTATTGCATGATGATCTTGCTGTAGTTTTATTTTTTTGTTTTTTAAGGATTCTTTATGTTGCTACAACCTGTATTGATTAATTTCTGATTTTTGGTTTTCAACTCTAGGATTCTCTACCGCCTGTCCAGTTTGACTGGAGTAGCAGTGGCCTTACTAACCCTTTAGATGGTACGTCTCTCCGTAGAGCCTCTAGCACCAGAGCTAGAGTTAAGAAAGCTACAAAGTTCAGACAAACTTCTCTCTGCTGATTTTCATTTTTGTTTGAACATAACTTCTTATCTTTGGAAATTCAGGCTTTCTTTCTGAATAGTATTGCTCAAGAACCAGCCATTCCTATTATTAACAGTATTAATGACCAAATATAGGTAGTAGTAGCTTGATAAAATTTTAGTTTATCTTAAAACAAGCTTCTTTTTTAGAAATATCTAGGTAGTCTAAATAATATTTTAGGTAGGACCTATTTAAGTTTTTTTTTCTGTACTTTTTATTTATGGAATTTTCTTGGATGCAAAATATTGTGACTAGAGATGGCTTTAAAGCACAAAGCACAATTATTTAACCAAAAAAAGTGCAAATAGTTCGTATTTATTGACTCAAAGTAGTTTTGAGATTTAATAATATTTTATAGAGCACTTGTATGCAAATGGAAGTAATTTTCATGATCCTTTTTCTAAAACTTAAAATACTAATAGTTAGTTCCAGAAATAATTGATTTCATTTACAACTTAAAAAGGAATGACTGAAAAAGGAATATCTCGTTCTAGTAATGTGGGATCTTGAAAACAAGTAATACAAAACAGTTTTTCAGTGAGTTGACACCATTGGTTTTAATTGGACTTTGAGATTAAAATTACTTGTACTCCTTGTGCTTCCTCAGTTTGAGTCATTGTTTAAAATACCTGTCACTTTTTCAGCTTTGCCTTATAATGGGAGTCATAGTCTATATGGAAAGCATCCAATTGAATAACAGTGCTGAAGGAAAGCCTGGATGCACCTTTACTGTTGTCTGGTGTCTTATTCAGTCAAATCGTTATGCTTTTTAACAAACTACTCCTATAAAAATGTATACTATTTCTGATTACTGTTTCAGAGTTAAAGGGGAACAGTACAGCTTGAGGTTGCACATCAGGGTAGGGCAGTTATCATGTTCCTTATTATATTATTTTAAATTAAGTTAATGTATTGGTGCGTGTCCTGAAACTGACAACTTTGTCACTCTTTAAAAATCATTAATTAGAACCAGCACTACTAACATGAAAGACTGATTTGGGCATGCACTATGATTTGATGTTGAGTTGAGATTAAAGTATTGTTTCCCTTTAACGGGTATACCTTCCCCTTGGTTTTTCTGGTATGCTTGAGTTTTGGTTGAAAGAACTGCATTCCTAACTAAAACCTTACTAAGTGTTAATTATTTACATTGTACATGAGAAAATGTACATTGAATTAAATTGTTACTTTAGAAATGTCCTTAGTAATAATAAAAAAAAGAAACTAATACTGTACACATTGTTTTAATGTTGATTTTAAAATGTGTAATGACTACTAATTATAACCTGCATGTTCAAGTGTGTGTCTTACCCCTTTTTACACATCACCCCTCCTCCCTTGGCTTACCTTCTGTGTGGCTGCCTACCAACACGGTCACTGAATTTCAAGCTAGTGGAGGTTCCACTCTTCTGAACCTTGATTTCTTTGGGCCCGTGGATGACAGTAGCTCTAGCAGCAGCACCACAATCCCAGGTCAGCAGAGTGTTAAAACCACAATTCTAGTTTATTTACTAAAAGCATGACCACATTACTTGACTTTCCTATAAACAAGGAAACAAGTAGATTATATTCTTTATGATGTCTTTTGAATTTCTTTCATGTATCTGTTGTTACTTTCTAGTATCTGATTATCACAACTAACTTATGTGCAATGTATTTTAAGGAAAGCTTTCTCAGAGTGTAAATATTCAGAGCTGAGAGTAGTTTTTTGGACTAAAACAACCTTCATGTCCTTAGACAATTAAAGCCAGGTTTGTTTGGTTTTTTTTTTTTCTGTAAGTGAAAAATGTGGTATTTTATATATGCCTTTTTGAAAATCATATCCTATAAAGCCGTTTGAAAACAAGTTTAGAGATATAAGAATATTTTAGTACAAAAGAATGACTTGACTTTATAGTGCTGTGATAATAGAACCTTTATAGAGCCTAGCATTCAATTAGTTGTTTATTAGTGCTGCTAGATGTATAGTTAGGTTTCAAAATGTTGGACTTAGCACTTAGTTATATAGTCCCACAAAGAATTATTACTGTTTTTATATAGCTCTCAAATAAAAACTTCTGTTTTCCATGGTGGGGGAAAAAATGTTACAAAACTTAATAGTAGAAAAATCATTGCTATGAGATATTAAAAGCTAGGAATTAAGACTTAACTGGAGTGCCTGTTAAATTAATGTTTAGCCCTGCAAAAGTTCAGTTTATTGACCAAAGAACTAATGTAATTTGTCATTTTCTAACAATAAAAGATTAAAATATAATGGCATTTTTATGTTTATATTTTATTTAATATAATTTTAAGTTTAATAAACCCCTATTCCAGCTTATGATCTGATAATCACAACTGTTAATCCCCAGACAGCTCTTGGGGTGATATACAGATGTTGATTCCATAGGAAGGATCCCTCTCTGTCTTCACTAGGAGCCATTTACACAGCCAACATGGTTCCTGAATTTTTGCTGGGGTTGTTATACTCCACTAGATAACCCTTCCACCCACTTACAGTAATTTAGGAGCCATGGTGGAAAATGGGGGAGAACAAGAGAGTCAGCTAAGGGTGAGCCTGGGACTCAGGATGCCCCTTTTCAAGATCTGGTTGTGGAAATCTGAACCTGCTATAAGGAAGACCCAAAACCATTTGGTAGAACAACTGGACCCCCAAATCTATTATTTATGTTGTATCCAATATTTTGCAAGCATATAAAAAAACCAGTCTCTCTCTGGTTTTGACTACAAAAATGATATTCGCTATTTACTTAAGTTTTTTTGTAAATACGGGCTATGGCCAGGCATGGTGGCGCATGCCTGTAGGTGGCAGCCTAGGAAGCCATGGCCGGGGCTAGGGATTGCGGTTTGAGTCCCATCAGAGGCACGTAGCAAGACCTAGTCCCCAAAAAAATAGCTGGGCATGGTGGCACGCGCCTGTAATCCCAGCTACCTGGGAAGCTAAGGCTGGGGATTGCTTGAGTCTGTGGTACCCTGGGCAACATGAGCCTGCGGTTCCACGGGCAAAAATAGCGAGACCTAGCCTCCAAAATAAATAAACAAACAAATAAAAATAAATACAGGCTATGGAATAACTTGGATGAGCTTAATTAGTTGTTTTAAATATTTAATGGGGTTGGGGGGGACACAACCAAAAACTTAGGTATTGATTTCCTTGTCACTCTATTCCCAAGAATGAATTACTAAGCTCCCATTTTTAAATTTTCTCTCAGCTTTGTCATGTATTACAGTTTAAATGAGGTCACTATTTTTGGATGCCTAAAATCTGATTTAAATTTAATTTTTGGTTACATTTCAAACTCAGTTAAAAACTCTGCATAGGAACACAAATAATCTGACCATATAAAGAAGTGCAAAAATGACCTTATAACCAGGCTCAGTATGCAAAGCTTTGAGAAAAGCAGGTGTCTTCAGAAGCTTAGGGGTATAATGAGATTAAAATTAGCATGCTTCAATGTGGTCCTCATTACTTTGGAACCTTTTAAACATTTTTGTTCCTTATTTTTATCAGTATGCTCTAGCTGCTTATATACCTGATCAGTATAAATTTGCTTTGGCTTCTTTTTATTGCTATTGGTTTTTGTTAAAACTTAACATCAAGCTCTAGATATCAATACCTTCCTTAGTATACCATTTCACCACTTGCTTGCACTTTTGCTGACTTGTTTCTGGGAAAGTCATTTTGTCTTAGCTTGCTGTTACTTAATTATTTTGTGTGTGAGACTTCAGAGGTTGGCATAGAATTTGATTGACTAGCTTTAGTTATGTAACTAAACTGTGCTTCATTAAGGTTATGTTTAGGAAAAAAACGAAAACAAAACTTTTCCATAAAAACTTGCTCCTTAATTATTAGTGTAGAGTAAGTTATCTTGTTAAATATGAAATGTAGCCATAGGATTTTTTGGTTGTTTGATGATGTTTGGTTTGGGAGCAAGGGGGTATTGGATTTTTTATCTTCTTTTTTTTTTAAATCCCCCCACTTTACCATTTGACAGTCCACTGACCAGTAGTTTATAAACCCACCTAAGTTTTTGCTAGTATTTTCCTGTTGCCAGCAGTCAGAATGTAGTTGTTTATTCTGCGCTATGCATTGGACATCAATTTAAATGTGTTTACTTGGAATTGAACCTTTCACAGTGGAAGAGAGAGGTACTTTGGGTTCATTTTGTCCCTCTAAAACATCTGTATTTTTTTACACTCTAATTACAACCTGTATAATTACTACAAAAATACAAAGACTTTTAAAAAGGTATTTTGAAACTGTACCTTAATGACATATTAAGAACTTGGGAAAGTCAGCGGACATTTTCTATAGCCTTCCTTCCTCAGTGGTAACTGTGGAAGCTGCTTTTGCTTGTTTGGTTTCTGTAAACATCTGAGATCTATGTTTACATCTGCTAGTCATCTGCAAAGTTGGCTAATAGAAGGCAGTTCCTGGTTTTCTTTTTAACCTTGAAATAGCCTAAAGGGAGAAAACTTGTTAGTATCAGTGTATGTATTTATATATCACTTTATCTGCTGGATTTCAGGACTTTTGTAGAAATAATAAGTAAAAATCAATAAAGGTATTAGACATGGTTCACTACAATATGCTTCTCTCTTAAACAGCTTAACAATACCCACAGCCCTCGGACCAACTTGCTTCTCTCTTCTATACCCTAAAACTTTTAAGCTTTTTTATCTCACATAATTTCATGTTATCAATGAGAGGAGAAGATTACATGGTTTTCCTGATTATTACCCCAGGTTTTGCTTAAGTAGAAAATGTTTAATTATTCTTTTCTAACATCAGTGTTATTTAATATAAATCTGTGTTTAAGGGAAAATTTAAAAACATGTATATTTTAGTCAAATGGGAAGGATTTTATGGACTTCAATAAGTCTGTTTCATTTTTCATTCCTTTGATAAGACATTTCAACTGTTAACCACTGGATTCAGATATGAAGCTGTAGAAATACAGTTAATCCTTGATGATTTTCATTTTGTCCAAAAATGATGTTTTTATTCACTTTTTCTGACACTATTTTATCCTCCCAAGATTGTACCTAAAGAAACAAAAATGTGATATACAGCTTAGCTTTAGTAATTTGATATTTTGAAAAATATTTCATATCTTCAGATAATCAGACTAAACCAAATCGTTCACCATGTTTGAGACTTTATTTTAGTATGTAAACCTTGGTGTGAGAAAAATGGCCAGAGAGGTAGGGAGAAAAGGAGGTTCAGAAATGAGGTTAATTAGTCTATTAAAAATTAAGATGTCATATTTATATAACAAAATACATGCACCCTATTTATAAACATCAGTAGCTTTCATACAACAAACGAATCCAAGTGTGAGGGAATTTTCAATAGCAGGTAGAAATTGCAGAAGTATTTGGGTGGTATTTGCTATATAAATGTTAAATTAAGGAAATATTTATACCAAGGTGAAATTTTAAAAATATTTTCCTACTTTATAAGGACTCTGAAGAACTCTGAAAAATTAAATTTGCAAATTAAAGTATAAATGTCACCTAAACATGTGTTGTGAAAGACTCAGATGTTTACAGAATAATTGCCTTTTGCATCTTGGATTGTGGCTAATTGAGTAGCCCATTGCTTTTTGCCATCACTGACTATCATTTTATACTATAAGGTGTGGATCCAGAGTTGTATGAGTTAACAACTTCTAAGCTGGAAATGTCCACCTCAAGCCTCAAAGTTACTGATGCTTTTGCAAGACTTATGTCCACAGTAGAGAAGACAAGCACATCTACCAGGTAAACAACTAGTGTTCATTATACACTTACTTTGGATTCTGTGTTAAAATAACCCACATGGGAAAATATCAGAAGTTTGCAGTATTTCAATATATTGACTTATGGAAAATCACTTTACCTTTGTAAAAACCAATAGCTGGCTAGCTCCAGGAAATGGTGTCAAATTATTTTTAGTTTATTTTTAGTTATGAACTTTATTGGAACAATGCTGTTTCACACTCTAAAAGACTGACAGCTTTTCTCTCGTTCCTCCCCCCCCCCAACTTTGTAGAGAAAAATTCTGATTAAGTGTTGATATCATAAAACTGTTGTAGAAACAACCCCCTTTTCATAACTACTGATAGGATCTGAGAATTCAGTTTCACACTCCCGTAGTCATGGAGGCAAATTCTTTCACTTGAAGTTATAGTAGGGGTGGGCACCTACTATATTTTTATTTTCTGAATTTTCACTAAAGTGCACCACCACTGAATTGGTATATGAAGCTCTGTTTTACCAGATTTTCTGGAGCTCCTTCAGGGGCCACAACCTTTAGAAGAAAATTTCCCATTTTCCAGTGTTGGAACCAGATACAAGGGCCATGAAGATTCAGAAAACCTTTGTGTTTATGTAATTAGGCACTTGACTAAGCCGTTGCTTTGACGTGTTAGCCCTAAGAATAAGCCAGTTCCTAATAAGAAGGTAATCATTATGAACCAAGAAGTCACTCTTGCAAGAGCAAGTACTGTTTGATTAGCATACCAGTTCTGCTGTCCCAAATTCAAGATTCATCAGCATTTCAAAGGGGAAATATTTACC
This sequence comes from Uropsilus gracilis, assembly GCA_004024945.1. Taxonomy (NCBI): domain Eukaryota; kingdom Metazoa; phylum Chordata; class Mammalia; order Eulipotyphla; family Talpidae; genus Uropsilus; species Uropsilus gracilis. The sequence goes on from PVHY01010907.1 coordinate 35,906, forward strand.
TTGCCGACTTCATCAGAAGTGGTATAGCTCTTTCTCTTGAATAAATACATTCCACTCACATGTCAACTTCAGATTTATCTTATAAATCATTTCTTCTATAGGAAAGCATCCATTTTAAAAGTCTTTTATTTCTGTAAATACTAAGTGCTTATCTGTCTTAAAACTCTTTAACGAGTTGTCATACTGCCTTTGAAACTGTTTTGTATGTCTTAAGTATGTGTTCATTCAACAGATATTATTATTAATAGTTATAATTATGAAAAGGCATTGTTTGTTTTATAATTATAGCTACCCTTAACTATTCCACGGAATGGGTTTGTAACATGTACATTCTTGTCTGTCCACAGAGTCTCTCCTTTGTTCTCATTGCCCACTTTCTTTTTAGAGACACTACCTGGCATAGCTGAAGCCTCTCTTAGGTGAACCTTGTAAAGGAAGCCTTTGTGGGTTTTGTATTTGCTCTCTGATTTTTTTTTCCTTCTTGCCAAATCAGTTTTTCGAATTGCAGTTCTTCTCATATGTATTTCTCATACGTATCTCTCATCCATTTTTTTGGTATATGTTCACCAAAGACTAATGCATATTTGTCTCAAAAAAATTCCAATACTTCTTTTGTTTAGCCTTTCCTTTCCCTGTTATTTTTTAGACATTTTCATAAAGGCAGTCCTGTCCCAATGACGAGAATTCATTCTTCGTGCCATTAGGAGGAGCTCTATACCACATTGTTAATTTGCTTACTCTGACTTTTTCGCTCACCCTGGAAACGTGCTGTACACAAGGAACTTTGCCCAACTCCTATCATTTTAAAAAGTTATTTTCATTTTTTCCCTTATTCTGTACTGTTACGGAATGAAGTAAAACTAGTGTGTGTTTTACTTACACTAAGTAAGTCTCTATACTTACCTGGCTTCATATTTGAACACAATAAATTGAAAACCAGTTGTCAGCTTTTTATTTTCTCTTGAGGAATTGTTTGGAAATGATGAGAAATGCAAATATTCGCAAGTCTTACAGTTAGCTGATGTTGTAAAATGTCCCCACGAGCGAATCTCAATTGTGCAGGGAAGAGAAAGAGAAATGTGGAGTTTGAGAAAGTGTCAGTGTTCATTATTTTTTATTTCAAATAAAATATAAAAAGTAAAGTTTAGCAAAATCTTGCCTCTTGCGGTATACAGAATATAAAGTGAAAAGGCATTGAACTGTAGGATAAGAAAAGGTTAAGAATCAGTAGTCTAGGTAGAGAAAATGTGACGTGAACAAAACAACATCCCATTCTGCTGTCAGAAGCGCCCCTGGTGTGTCTAAGAATGTGCACGTGCTCTTTGCTCTTTCTTTGCACGGCTTGTGACTTCTCACTTTTTAAGAAGTCCAATTCTTAGGTTTAGAATAGTTTCACCTTCTGCTTACCTTTTTCAATAAGGGAAAAATTACTTCCTAATTAGCCAGCAAACTAGTAGCCACACACCTGAGATTTATACAAGGCAAAACATTTTTTTCACCTTTTACTTTAGATAATTTCACATGCCATAAAATGCACTCTTCTCAAGTATGCAATATAGTGATTTTTAATATGTTTGTAAGGATGTACAGCTTTCACTACTAATTCCAAAGCATTTTTATCAGCCCAAAAAGAAAATGCCATACCCACTAGCAGTTGCTTCTTATCTGTCATTTCTCCCAGCCCCGGACATCCACTAATTTGCCTCTGTCTCTGGTATTGTCTTTTCTTACCATTTCATAAATAAACCATGCAGTATTCAGCCTCTGGTGGCTGTGGTTATATGGTAACTCTGTTTAATTTTTTGAGGAACTGGTCAAAAGATAGGAGCATTCCAGTTCTCCCCAAGACTTTGTCTGATTTTTTTCTTTATAACCACCTCAAGTGTTTATGGCATGATACTTCATTGGCACTTTGATGTGCATTTCCCTATGGCTAACGATGTTGAGCATCTTCTCAGAAACTTACTGACCATTTGTGTGTCTTTTTCAGTGAAATATCTGTTTGTGTACTTTATCCATTTTTTAATGAGATAATTGGTCTAAAAATTTTTACACATTTGGACACTAAACCTTTATCACGTATGATCGGCAAACACTTTCTCATCTGTTTTTTTTTCCACTTTTTTAATAATGACCAATAAAAATACATTTTTTAATTTTAATGGAATTCAATGTGTGTGTCTTTGTGTGTGTGTGTCCTGTTAGTGTTTGTGCTTTATTTTAAGTGTCATATGTAAGAAACCATTGCTTGCTTCAAGGTCAGGAAGATTTATCTGTGATTTCTTCTGAGAATATCATAGCTTTAACTCTTAACGTTTAGGTCTTTGACCCATTTTGATTTAGTGTTTGAATATGATGTGAGGTAGGGGGCCAAACTTTATTCTCTTGCATGTGGATACCACGTGCAGATACAGTTTTACCAACATTGTTGAAAAGACTCTTTTCCTCCCATTGAATTGTCTTGGCACTGTACTTGAAAATCAGTTAAAAGGGATAAATGTTAGCAGAGAGAAGATAAAATCACTGTCTTGAGAAAAGGTTATAAAATAACCTTTTATATTCAAATAATCCTCTGAATGTCCTTCTTTCTTGTATTCTAAGAAAACTAGATCATATCATTGTGACTACAGATAAATGCACAAGCTATAAACTGTGCAGACTTTTCTTAATTTTAAATACAGCTTCATATTTCTTACTGGAAGGAAGGCCGTTGCAAGAAACCTTAGAATAATATTTACCAACCATTCCTTGGGTGAAAGCTTCTTCGTAGTTATTCTTTGCCACATTCCAGACCACATTTGCTCAGCAAATGAGGACATCCACTTAGGTGCAATTTTATTTGCAACTTTTTTCATCATCTTTAATTGCTACAGAATCAATAAGATTTATTGTTGAAAGATAAAATATCATATTAACCACTCTATTAGTGGTCCCTCCAGCTGCTTTCAGATCCTTTTCTATGTAAATCCACATGTATGTGTTATTTTACAAAAAAATGGAGATTTTATACCTCTTACTGAATTCAGTCTACTTTTCAATCAGTACATTTATCAATAAATTTTCATTCTATCTAATACACAGACTATACTTAGGTTTTCCCAACAGTGTTCTTTCTTCTGCTTTATCCAGGTCAACATCCAGTCTACCTGACTTTAAGGCTCTTAAGTCTCCTTTAATTTAGCTTACCTCACCCCAATCCTCTTGATTTTTCAATTTAGCACTAGCTTGTTGAAAAGGTGTTTAAAAAAAAAAAAACTAGTAGCTCCCAGTTATCCTACAGAACATCCCAAACTCTAGATTCATCTGTTTCCTTCAAATAGTACGTTACAGGTTTCTGTATTCTCCTTATGTCCTGCAAACTGAAACATCAGTGTAAAACATCAGGTAAAACATTTTGGATAAAATACAGCATGTGTGGGGTCACGTCAAAAGACACACGAATCTGATGAGCACCACCGTTAGTGATGCTGAGACTGACCCCCGTGGAGAGGTTGGCCTTTTTCTGTTGCATACTTTGAGACTGAAAAGTGAACTATCTGAGTTCATTTTGGAATGATGTGGATATGCAGCTCCCTGTAAACCAGGCCCATAAGCATTTAGCCACCACTAGCGTGCAGTCCAAACTGTAGGTTATAATCAAAGTTTTGTATTGCTCTTTCATTCTTTTGAGAACCCCCAAAACTGATTTTGGTATTGGTAGATCTGATGATGATTTCAATGTGTTGAAAGCTGCCATACAGAAGAACTTTGAACCTTAAATCTGGTGTTTGATTTTTTTCTTGGTCATTCTATAAAATCTTTTTATTTCAGCATGAAATAAAGAATGGTAACAACAGAAGGTCTAGGTATAAAATAAAGGCCTACATCTGTCTTTCCTTCCTTGCTTTTATCTTCTGACTTCCTGCTCCCCATTCCAAGAACAAAGTAAATATTTAGGGGGAAGATATAGCTTGTGCCACACCTAATAGAGTACCACGTACCCTTTGCCCTAAAAGAAAATTGGGCTTTTTACAGTCAACAACTTTAAATGAACTTTCATCTTAAATTAATGTCTGTACATTTACAATTCTTCTTTTAATATCTTTAATATAGACTGCAGTGGGATGGGAGAGAGGTTGGATTTTAAGCATGTGGTTCATTTGAAACTCAGTTGGCATTTTCTGCCTCTCACCTGGGTGAACAGGAGTCTTCCTGTCTGGTGGGCACCAAACTGCTCACTTCTTATATTAGGGGCCAGTGTAGTAACAGGCACTTTACCTGCAGACCCACAGGAGCCTGATATATCCCCTCTCTGAATTCTTCCTGCTGTGTACGTCTCAGCATCAGCAGCTGTTCCTATTGCTGCTGCTGCTTTGGGCCATGCCATTCAAGCGCCAGTGGGACTGAGACTCCGTGCTTTTGAGCTGAGGGCTTTCTCTCCCAGAATTCCCCCTCAGGAATAAAGAAAGCCTGATGTTAAAATGAATTAGGGTCTTGTGCCAGACAAACTTTGTTTTCTGTTGAGGTACTTTTGGTAGTTTCTTGGCGGGTAGGAGGGGCAGGGGGATATCCATTTGAGCAGCGTGTTATTAAGACTTTGGCATTGTGTTTTCGCTTTGTAATATTTTAAAAGTGTGCCTGTGTGTGCTTTTTGCCTTGTGTAAAACTGCAAGCTATACACATGTGCCCATGCATAGCTGCATTGCATGCCTCAGCCATGTGAACATGCATAAGTAAGTGTGGATCGTCACTGGAGATTCAGCACAGGAGCAGGGCATAAAAGTGTGACAAGATTGGGGAACAGGAAGGAAAAGATACTCAGGTCCCCATGGCTTGCTGTTTACTTTAAAAATACATTTTCTCCTATTTGACCAACTGTGAGGTCACTCTGCCATGCTTCTCTTTTCTTTTTGTCCATAGAAAACCGAAACGAGAAGAGCACCTGAGTGAAGAAGCCATCAAGGTGATCGCTAACCTTCCTGATTTAACGTTCATGCATGCCAAGGTGTTGATGTTTCCAGCCACGTTGACACCTTCCACGAGCTCCCAGGAGAAAGCAGATTGAGAACTGATGTGAGCTGGACCATTTCCATTGCTTTCCCTCCCCGTCCCTTCCCTGTCATAAAGCATACCTGCTCTAATTAAAAAAATTCAAGTTCAGCTGATTTGTTGGTAAGCCTCACTAGAAAGGTATACATAGTAATGTATATTTATTTACATACTGAAGTCCTAAATTTATATTAGAAAACAATGTAAATAATCGGGGGTGAACATTTTTTGAAGATTTATTCTTTTTGTGTTGCTGGGGTGTATACATTTATGTCTTTGTGAAATACACTGGTGGTGTCCTTCTTACAAAACTTTTGAAATAAAAAAAAGAATTAAAAACTCAAATCTCCACTGTCTGTGAAATCCCCTTCAGTCTTCAGATTGCATTGAATGTGCTATTAATTTTTCATATCATATGTTAAAATACTTTTGCTATCATAAGTTCCAAAGTCTCCATTTAATCTTTTTTGTTTGTTTGTTTTAATTTTTGTGTGGTGGGTTTGGGTTCGTTTCCAATCTGACTTTTGTTAGCAGTTTTTGCACTCTTTTTTAAAAATCTTTTTAATCTGGCATATTGCTGTTTGACCTTCTGTAAGGTACTTCGTCAATTGCTTTTTGGTAGAGGATATGATCGTTGTCAGAACTTGATTGGAGGGGTTTAAAGAGATTGTGTCTGTTTAAAATTGGTTTGGTTTGGAGAAGGACCAAATAATATGAATGTCTTACAATGAAATTTACTTGTTACTGATTTTTTTGTTCTATTGTACCACTATTTTTTGAGGATTTTGCACAGTGTAAAATGACATAATCATAGATTGCTATGGTTTAGGCTGTATATACAGTAAAAACTATGGGTTTTAAATGTTTGGGGAAATTCCTATGGAAAAAAGAGAGACATGTAGAAGAACCTCTAACAAGGTTAATGTGCATGCCCAAGGTCTTTTGAGATTTCAGTGTGTAAATTTCCTTTTAGCTTATACAAAAATAAAATAATTTAAAAGAAACTTAGCTTGGTCTCTCTGTGCATTGATATCTGAGGGAAGATGTAATATGTTTCCGTATGAAGTTTTATTCTGCTTTAATGTGTTTCAATTCAGAGGAAATCTTTTGATGCAATTTCTACTTGTTGAAATCAGAAAGAATTAGAGCCTGACCCATAAAAACTGGATCCATATTTTTAGTAACTGTTCATGTAGAACATGAGCTCATAAAAGAAATTCTCATGGTTCACTATAGATAACCCTCAAGAGAATTGACAAGATAAGTAAGAATTTTTAGGACATGTTTTTCCTTCCAAGAAAATAAAAGCATGCAGATTAAGGTGAGCAGAAAATTTCTAGATGGTCTTTTTATTTTTTTTTCTTTTATTTTTTTTGAGACTAGGTCTCGCTATTGCCCGTGGAACCGCAGGCTCTTGTTGCCCAGGGTACCCCAGCCTCAGCTTCCCAGGTAGCTGGGATTACAGTGTGCACGCCACCACACCCAGGTATTTTTTTGGAACTAGGTCTCGCTTACGGGCCCCGGGCAGGACTCGAACCGTGATCCCTAGCCCCAGCCGCTTCATAGGCTGAAGCTTACAGGTACAAGCCACTGTGCCCAGCCTAGATGGTCTTTTTAAAATGTTGCAATTAGGTATTGCTTCTGCCAAAAGTCCCTTGACATTTCTTTGAATCCAGTCTGCTCTAAGATGCCCCATCTGCCCAGCGAAACACCCTGGTACATCTCCCTCATTGGTAGACTCCTGCAGTGCCAGGACATTCCAACTGGTCAGGACAGTTGCCTAAGTGTAATTTAAACAGGGCCCAGGACCACAATGCTTAAAGTCCTTGGCCCTGTCTTCCACCATCTCCCTAGCTGTCGTCCCCCCAACTTGATCTTTTTCTTCAAAGACTTTTCAGAACAGTCACAAGCCTTCAGTGCTAAGTGGGCCAACTGAATGAAAGAAGTAAAGTGTTCCTCAGCAGACTTTTCTGTTTCAATAATTGAACCGTAAAGGGCTGTTTCTACAGTCCATTCTAACTACAGTGTAATGGCAAGCCTTCACCAACCTTAAGTTCATGGCCCAGTAATTAGCTACGTTACCATGAGAAAATCAACCCTGTGATTTTGTTGTATTGTTTCTTAAAAATGAGCCCACTTACCTTGTGAGGTTCATGTATTTAATAATGAATGCAAAGCACTTGTCACATGAGGAGAGGGTACAAGATAGCCAGAGCAGAGAATCAGCAGAAGCCGTGAAGGCCCTGGAGTCCAGTAGGCTCCAGAAGCAAGTCCTCTTCAAAGTGACCCTGCTTTGATGCTACACAGAATGGATATTTCATCTTTGGAGCACTTCCCTTTTGTTTGCATATTTCCTCCTTGTGCTTAATCACAGTGGCACATGGATAGGTTGTCACAAGCCATAGTGAGCACTTCAGTCTTGAAGACCAGACTAGGGCTCATGTTGCACTGGAAAAGGAATCGCAGTGACTGCTGTGGGAAGAACCTTGACCTTTTCCTTGGGGTCTCAGGTAAGGAAGAGCCTATTGGCTGCACGCTTGGCCATCAGCTGCTTCTGGCAGCAGCTGTTCATTGTCTTCCTTAGTCAACTGAGAAGATCGTTGAACATTTGGAAGAAGAAACTAAGGAATCAAGACCCTCGAAGTTAATCACACGCAATGGAGATGAAGTTAGCAATCAGTTTTGTGTCCTTGACTGAAAATCAGCTCATTCATCCCCTACCATCTCATGTCACTTGATTGCCAGATCCAAATCTGTAACTAATGATTACCTAGTTTATCCAAGCCAAACTGGGAAGTATAGGAAAAACTCCCCTAAATTGAGTCGTGTGTCACTATTATTTTTATGAGTCATTCTTTTATATAGAAACTTGTTCCTCCCTCTACGTGATCATCGTGTTCTTTATTTAGATTTTGTCATCCTTTTATTCCCTTGTGTTTCCTGAGTCAGGATTGGGCTTGGCTATGAGTAACAAAATCTAAAATACTACATTTCATGTAATAAGACTCTTGTCACATCTGAACTCCGAAACTGGAATGTGTCATACAGTTGGATGAGTTCTGTTTAACTGGGAGTTTCTTGCTTTTTGTGCTTTTATTGTTTGTTTTTGTTTGTTTTGGTGATATACGGAATAATGCTGTCTTCTACTCAGAGAGTTGATGGAAATGGTAGAGGTGGCTTAAGTGACAGAAGTTTTTTTTCTCTCACCTGTAAAACTATGGAAAACAATCTGAAACTGATGAAGATGCTGAAGTAGTCTGAACCTCTTACTAACTTCTTCCCTTCATTCTCAACACATGATTTCTACCTCGTGGTGCAAGATGGCTGTTGATGGCACGTCCACCATGCTTACATCATGGCGTCCCGCCATCATTGAAGACAGGGTGAGAAGGACATTCTCCTACTAAGGACACATAATATTTTCTATATAGTAAGATCTACATAATATTTTCAATTATAGATTCTTGCCCAGAATTAGTTGCAACATCGTATCTGCCAAAGAAACAACCTTTATTCTGGGCAAATATCTAAAAAGGATCCTATTAGTAAAGAAGAAGAAAACAGATAATACAAGATGTGGAAAGTCTGAGCCACACCTATTTTTCACTTAGCTCCTAAAAGCAGTTTTTCATTGTGCTAAAGTAAGACACAGTGATGCAGGATCATGCCTCCAGTTATATCCCAGACTGGATCTGTTGTCCTCCTGGTGCTCTTCCAAGAGGGAAGGAATCTGTAGAGGGCAGCACAGGTTCACTGGGGCTTTGGGAGAGCAAATGCTAAGAGAAATCTTAGGTAGGAGTAGGGAGCAATCTGATGAGGTAGAAGGAGCACAGATTAGACTAGGACTTGCAAGTTCTATTTATAACCTACCCTTAATCAGCTGTAAGTTCCTGTATAAATCCCCTTTTCTAAGTCTCAGTTGCTTCATCCGTGAAATGAGTTGGAGTGTATAAAATTGAAAACTAAGTGGAAAGAGCCCAAGAGAAGCATAGAATTTTGAAACCAGACCATCGGCCCGGCAATTCAGTGCTTTGTAAACTGCTTCCAGGACTCCTTCTGCAGCATTTGGGGGAGGTGTGGCCCCTGAACTGTCTGTTGGCAACATGCTGGGCTTCTGCATGCATGGGGAGGCAAGGGATTGCAGAAGATTTCTTTTGGTGAATGGTGCCACTGCAAGCAAAAGTTTGAAAGTCAGTGATGATTAAACTCTCGGAGCACAAGAAATTGAGACCCAGGAGGAGCCATACAACTATAAACAGAGGTAGGACCTCAACCCCGTTTTCCTGACTCGGCCTTTTCATTTACGCCCTCCTGCATCTCTCCCCTGACTGGGTGGCCAGGCCAGCCTTTGCCTGAACCTTTGCAGGGACCTCGTGTGCTCTGAGAATCTCAGAAAGTAATCCCCACCTCATGCACTTTCTCACCAGCACTGATTGTTAGGGCTCCTGGTCAGTGGAAACTTGGTTCCTCATAACCTGTTGGAAGCTGAGTTACCCCCCTCTCAAGCTGCACGAACTAAACTGCATCACTTTTCCATAAAAACCCAAAGACCACTTCGGTTATCACAACCTTGCACCGGGTCTCCCGCGATGACGTGGTTTCCTCAACGTCCATTGCTCTAGTTCGCGATCGTTCTTAAGCTGTTTCCCAAGACTGAACCACATGTTGCTTCATCACTGGCAAGTGGCTCCTATTTCTTTTATTTCAGATACTTCTTTTAAATATAGCCTAAAATTCCACTTCTTCATCATAGACTCTTTTATCTTATTGGGTGAACAGCCTTTTCCCCATAACCACCATCAAACCAGCTTTTCCCTGTCATCTGCTTATATCACTGAGTCTTTGGACCTAAAAACAGTCCCACATTTACCCTGTAACAATCTAATTTTTGTTAGCTTTGTTTTAGCCAGTTCATCTTACCAGATCTTAGTTGTACCATCTAGCATAGCTCCTTCTTCCCTCCTCAACTTTGTCATCCACGTATTGGCAAATACTATTCCTCATCCAAATTATATCCACAAAGTTCAACAGGTGTAAATCTCTGCCACTCCCCTCCCATGTGCAGGGAGACTTCATCCAGTGACATCCAGGTTTCTCCATCTGACTCTCAGATTCTAAGATCAGGCAGTCTTACCAGATCCAGTCACACTGCATGGGCTATCCTGAGCATTTCCAGAGTGATCTCCAGCACCTTGTCCAGCTAAGCATCCCTGTGACCTAGTAATTCCAAAGAAGTACAAAGGCAATAAAACAAGTAGACAATAAAATGACATCTGCTCTGGGTGGAAGATTAAATGAGATAATCCGTGCAATCAATCTCTGGCACCTAAAAAGCACTCAATAAATAATTTTTATTCTCATCATTCATCCAGGCCAGTAATCTGTCATGGATGATGCAGATAAAAGGCTGATGGTAGGAGAACATGGCCGTCTTCCTGACAGGAAGTCAAAAAGTCGGTCTGACCTCCAGATACTCATGCTACCCTAAATATATCTCTGATATTTCAGTTATCCATCAAGTTAGCTTATCTTTGTAGCCTGGACCATCTCTGAGGACAGCATCACATCACATAATATTTTAAATTTGCCTATTTCGATTAACTCTTAAAAGCAGTATTTAGGGAGCAAGACAACATTCACTTGACCATACTCTAATTTATAGTGTGATTTTAGCTCCTTTGACTGAGACCTGCTGGACACCCCTTCGACTCAAGTTCATTTTCCTTTTCTATGTCTTTCTCCTGAAGGTCAGTGACAGAGCCAGGCCAAGGGCCAAGGACTGAAGATGAGAAAGTTTGGTGTCATCATCAAGACTAGGAATTGCTTGAGTCCTCAGGTTCAACACCCACCCAGGACAACATAGCGAGACCTAGTCAAAAAAATAGCTGGAACCGGGCACAGTGGCACGTGCCTGTAAGCGACAACTTACGGAGTCCCGGCAGGATCTGGGGATCGCGGTTTGAGTCCCTCCCGGGGCAACACAGTGAGACCTAGTCCCAAAAAATAGCTGGGCATGGTGGCTTGTGCCTGTAATCCTAACTACCTGGGAAGCTGAGGCTGGGGATTGCTTGAGTCCGTGGTACCACGGGCTATGTGAGCCTGTGGTTCCAGGGGCAAAAATAGCAAGACCTAATCTCAAAAAAAAAAAAAAAAAAAAAGCTGGGCGTGGTGGCGTGCGCCTGTAATCCCAGCTACCTGGGAGGCTGAGGCTGGGGATCGCTTGAGTATGTGGAACCCCAGGCAACGTGAGTCTGTGGCTCCCTGGGCAACATAGCAAGACCTAGTCTCAAAAAAAGTAAAAGAAAAGAAGAAAGTTTGGTGTCATCAGCACTGTGTCTCCCTCAGAAAAGTGACTCCAGTGGCCACTCACACAGCATTTCCTTTGTGGACTCCTCACCAAAACAAGGATCTAGATGCTCTCGAGGGAACTCCTCTCTGCCCCGCGGCGGGACAGCACCGCAGTTCTGATGCTCCTGACAGTCCCACTTAGCCATTCCCTGGGTTCCCGAAACTAAGCCTGTGCACCGCAAACCCACTGTCGCGCCACCCTTCACGTTCACACCTGCAGCTCCCTGGCCTGCTGGGTCCGTTCTCCACTACCCAAACTCCAGACTCGTGGCCCACTTCTCTTGCTCATCCCTAATCCTGCTGGTTCTTAGGATTTTATAAATCTTAGGAGTTATAAATCTTACCAATTTATAACTCCTCAGTGGCCACCTTCTCCCTCTTCAGGCCTGTGTAGTCTATTAGGAGGTGACTGTCACAGCCTCCACGGTGACCTTTTAATCCACTGTGACAGCAGAGTCCTCCTTTCCTGCTCACGGTCCCCGTAACACCTCTTTACCTTCCTGACAACCTCCGTGGAGTGTCAGGCAGCCTCTGGCAGCCTGTCTTCTCTGCATGGGTGGGCTCCTGTGGGCCGTCCAGCTCCCCGATGGTAACCAAAGACCACTGGGGGCCAGACTCGCTAAGTCCCAGCAAGGCCACCTTACCACCCTGCGGTGTCTCTTCCTCAGGGAGCCTTTCTGGGCCACGCCACATGGCTGGTTTGTCCAGCCTCCCAAGGTGCTTTGCAAATCTCTCTGCTAACTTAGCATTCATAATAAACCTGCTTAATATTTAATAAGAGCACTACAGCGTGCCTCACAAAGGACTCAACACATTTTCTCTCTGAATCCTCCAGATAGCCTTAAGAGGGTACTTTACGCCATTTTATTGGTTAGGGGCGCTACCATGTTTCCCACCCCGCTTACGGGCAGCCATCTCGGACTGGCTACTCGAACTAGACATGGAGCTGAGCGTTGAGAGCCGAACACAGGGTACAAAGAAAGGACTGACGAGAGAGGTGGCTTAGCTATGGCAGCTAAGGATCGGGTGGAAGTAATGAACCAGGAGAGGATTTATCAAGCAAAGAAAGGGGTATTTATAAAGAGCAGAGCACAATTCACGATGAATTTCAAAGGGAAGCAAAATGGTGAGGATGCAATAAAATTGGTTAACAGGTTAACATTATCGGTTCCGGTCAGGTAGTCGGGCTGGGCAGGGGGATCGCTCACAAACTGATTGCTATCTCTTTAAGGAGTGTTTCCTTAGGTAAACATTGGAGGGATGAGGCCGGACACGGTGGATCGGGCCTGTAAGCTTCAGCCTATGAAGCGGCTGGGGCTAGGGATCGCGGTTCGAGTCCCGCCTGGGGCCCGTAGCGAGACCTAGTTCCAAAAAAACAGCTGGGCGTGGTGGTGCGTGTCTGTAATCCCAGCTACCTGGGAAGCTGAGGCTGGGGATTGCTTGAGTCTGTGGTACCCTGGGCAACGAGAGCCTGCGGTTCCATGGGCAAAATAGTGAGACCTAGTCTCAAAAAAAAAAAAAAAAACATTGGAGGGATGGTGCCGCTTATCACTTTCCAGAGTTCATCGGAGGTATCCATGCCTGTCTTGTCTCCAGTTTTCCAGGGAGCAGTGGGGTGAAGACATGTGACATGGAAGGCAGAGGGCTTCAGAAGGGCAGTCGCTTCTCCAGTTTGCACTAGCACCCCAGAACTTCGGGACTTTAGAGGAGATGCGTGGGGGAGGGACAGGTAGAGATACTTTGAAGAGACACACGGGAGCTGGGGAGGTGGGGGGTGGTTGTCTTCAGCAGAGACATGGCAGCCATTATCTTGATCTGCACCTGTACTTCGCTCCTGTGCCTCCAACTTGCCTGGCCCCTCTCACCCCTTTCCTGTGTTTCTCTGCCAGAAGCAGCCGCAAGCGTTTGGGACTCAGCAACCCCCCATCAGACCAAGCCTATTTGGCCTGAGCATTTGCCCCCAAGGGGACAGGACCTTTGGGGAGTCTCAGTGGGAAAGCCGCTCTTCCCTTTCCTTTCTAGGCGTGCTCATCCCATTAAATGTCTTTCACACCAAGAGTCTGCTTAGCCTTTGTGTGCGTGGATGGCCAAGTCCCTGTATAGCCTGCAAGTGGGGCAGTCCTGGAAGGGGGGACCTGGGGCCCCCTCAGCTGTGGACTAACTACCAAGGTCACTCGGCCAGGAAGCAGAGCCTGTCTGATACAGCGGCTGAATGCTTGACCCCAGTATCAGCCTCTCCGTGCAGTGAGAGCCGCCCCAGCCCCTGTGGCCTTGCTTGATGATAAGGATATTTCTCTTCCTTCCCCATCAGGCTTCTTAAGGCTCAAGCCAGTCCCCCTGACCCCCAGCCAGGCACGTGCTCAGAGCCTGGTGCTTCCTCGACCCGTCTGGGCACGAGATCCTTGGCTCAGAGGCCCGGGGGCTCAGAATCCATGGTTTGCCTGCAAAACCCTCTGCCGGCAAGTATTAACTCTGATGGGAACCCCACCTCTAGCCCCTTCTGAGTTTTCCCCAAAATATCCCAACCGTTTGCTACTCAGCTGGCCAAGCTCTGAAGCCAGCCTTCCCGCCGGCTCCCACACACACCAACCCCCTAGAGTTTCCATTTCACCAAAAGCTGTTTGTTTGGTTTATTTGTCTGTTTATTTTCGTCACAGTCCTCCCTGGTGCAGGGCTAGAGATCGGGTGCTCCCAGGCGTGACTCAGCCCACACGGCTAGGA
>PVHY01010908.1:0-50032 GCA_004024945.1 Uropsilus gracilis
AAAAAAAAAAAAAAAAAAAAAAAAAAAAAAAAAAAAAAAAAAAAAAAAAAAAAAAAAAAAAAAAAAAAAAAAAAAAAAAAAAAAAAAAAAAAAAAAAAAAAAAAAAAAAAAAAAAAAAAAAAAAAACAAAACAAGACCAAAAACCAAAAAAACAAACAAACAGAGGTTTTAGACAAAGGAAATACAATTGAGTTAGAATTTGAGTGTTTAAAACATCTAAATAATTCATATGCACTTTGCAGTATGTGTCAACACTATCTATGAAGGGTTGTTTAACACTAGCAATGTGACTTACTTGACTAAATAATTGGATTTTCAGTTGTTGATTTTAATGAATGTCAACTATCACATGAGTTGAGCAGATAGCATGTTGGATGGTACATTTCTAGAACATGCCTTCAGGCAGAGAACAAGAAAATAAGCACTCATTCATTATTTGCCTTCTTTCAAAGATCACAGTTCTTTGTGGCCTCTTGGAGAAACTTGAAAAGAATTGTTTACTATTTCCATTTTATACTTTTAAACCAGAGAGAGGCAAATCTAATACAATTTTTCAATTATGCTTGGGAGTGTCTTGACTTTTAACTGAAAAATATGAGTTCTCCCAAATCTGCAATTCTAATCACCTAAAAAAACAGAATATCTATATCAGAAGGGATGAAGGCAGATACCTTCACATGTATTCCTGTGAGTTATATTCATATAGTGCATTTGCATTCCTATGAGCTAGCTTAGCCTCATAGAGCTGTTTCACAGAAGTGGGTTGGACAGTGCTGTGTTTAAGGAACAAAGCTGTAAAAGGAATAAATCCAAATGGCTTCATAATTATTTAACCTCAACAAATTAGACCAAAAACTGCATTCTGATTAAGGCTACTTACACTAGTCTCCTTTGTGCTCTCCTAAGTGATGCTTGCCATTATATACCATTTGTGATAAAGACTTGTTGCCTTTATTATAACAAGCAACTAGCAACTTGAGGGCAATTTTCTTTTCTGTATTCCTAGTCCTTAAGGCTACGCAATACACACTAGGCACCAATAAACATATACTAAATGAACAAGTAAAAGAAACACTTTTCTAGGTCTGGAAGGATAAGGAAGTGTTAACTTAGAGCCATAGCTGCTGCTCAGGTTTGCAAAAATGAAAGAAACTTACAAAGCACCCCACTGCTGAAGGCAGATCACAGGAATCACAGCAAAGAGGAATTGTTCTCAGGACCAATTGCTCAAATTTAGGCCTGCAGAGTCCCAGTCTTGACCTTTAACAGGTTCAGAGAATGTCAAGCAGAGAATGCAACATCTCCCATATTGAATGATAAAGATGTTGCTTTCACTTCAAAATTCAGCCTTCCCTAGAGAACTTTTTAGCCCAAAGGTGTGAATGTGCTCCAGACAAAGCTGTGTTTAAACAGCCAATTATTCTATTTTCCTATACTAGTGTGGGGCTGTTCATTAAGTTTGTTGTTTGTACAATGACCTAAACCCAGAGTGCATGCACAGAATTAATAAAACGTTCTATCCATTTTCTGTTTAATTCCTCTACTTCATTTTCTTGCCATTGCACATTATGTTTAATTCAATTGGATGCATGATTTCTTCTTTAGGTCTCCACAAAATGACTGAGAGTCCCTCTGCAATTATAAGTAATCCTACAAAGAAATGAATAAAGACTCAATTATGGAGTATGTTAAGTGTAAGCTGCACTGTGACTAGGCATACATCTCTCTTCACTAGTTCAGTACTGTGTGAAGAAAGATGGAGACTCAATATGAATTAGATTTCAACAGCCAGCATTTTCCACATACACTCTACTTCTGAATGCAGCACGTTATCTAAAAATACATATATTTTTATAAAGAGACGCTTTGGATGCTGCAACTGTTTGTCAAAACAGTCACTGCTGTATTTTACAGAATGCTTTCTACTAGAGTCGGTGATATTTGTATCAAATTCACTAATAATACTCATGCAATAAAAAGGCACATCATTTTTTCCCTATTCCTTTCTTGCTACAAAATTAGAATTCATTCAATTATAATTCATCTTTGTAAGTTGAAATGCCAGTTTAAAAACTGTTAAAATGCTTAGTCCTTCCATACAAGTTGTGATTCCAGCAAGAAGGCACCAAATATGACTCAGGAAAAGGACTCTCATTAGAGGGTGGCCAAGCAGACACCCTGGTACTGGGCTTCACAGCTCTAAACAGATATGCTGTTTATGAATCAGCCAGTTGGTGGTGATTTCTTATAGAAGGCTGAATTGGATTCAGGGCCCATCTTACTCTAGTATGATCTTTTTTGTTTGTAAGTTGTGTTGATTTCATTTTCACTTTGGAAACTTTGTTGCTGGACAGATTCATGTATAGATCATTCCCCACCACAGCTGTGTTTTGTTTCATCATTCCCAAAGTAACACTCAGTTTCCTTTTGCTTATATTATTTCCAATGGGAAGCCAGTCATATGTTTATTTCTACTGCTCTGTCTTTAAAGCACTTCTTTTCTTGGACACTTTTTAAGATGTTCTCTTTACTTTTTCAGTGATGTGACTTTGATGTGTTTTGGCATGTTTTTTCTAAATGTATATTCTACTTGGTGGTCTTGAAACCTATTGGAATTACATGTATTATCAAATTTGGGAACATTGTTCTTCATAATATATTTTCCTCCTCTCTTGCTGAACACCAAAATACATGTTGGAGTTTTTTATACTGTCATCTTATTTAAGCTCAGTTAAATTTTTCTGGCTCCTTCTATGCTTTAACTTAAAAAAATTCTGTTGCCCTCCCATTAGTTTATTGATCTTTTCATCCAGTGCCTAGCTTATCCAGCAAATTTTTCAGTTCAGATGTTTGTTGTATTTTTCACCTTTAGAATTCCAGTTGATTCTTGCATTATCCTACCTGTAAGAGCTACCTTGACCGAATACCAGATTGGATGAATTAAAACACTGGATTTTTCACATTTCTAGAAGTCCATAATTGAGTTGTTGTTGGGTTGGTTTCTCCTGAAATCTATTTCCTTGGCTTAAAAGGAAACTCCCTTCTCAATATGACATGACACCTCTTCTACCTGCATGCACATCACTAGTGTTTCTTATTATAATAATGCTAGTCATATTGGATTAGACTCTACTTTTTATGATTTCATTTAACCTGAGCAACCTTTTAATAGTCCCTATTTCCAAATGGAGTTACCTTGGGGGTTAGATTTGAACATATGAATTCAGCCCAGAGATCATATGATGGAATGTTATTTGACAATGAATTAGAATGAAATATAGAATCATGCTATAATGTGGATGAAGCATTCAGTAAAGAAGCATTCAGTAAAGAACTCAGTAATAAAAGACTACATATGCTAGAATTCCATCTCATTGAATTATCTAGAGTAGGCAAATTAATAAAACAAAAATATTAGTGGTTGCCTTGTGCTATGGAATGGGAGGGAATACAATGAAATAAGAATGGGAAATGAATGCTAATGGTAACAGTGTTCCTTTTTAAGTTGAAAATGGACAAAATTGATCATGGTGGTGGTTACACAACTCTAAGTATGCTAAAAACTCTTCCATTGTACATTTAAGAAGTCAACTGTGGGATATATAAATGAAAGCTCAATAAAGCTCTTCAAACATGAGTCCAGACACACAAAAAATCAAATAAAAATTAAGTACTTATAGTTCCCTCTAGGATAAAGGGGAGAAGACAGAATCTACAACCTCCATACAATATTTAATTTTTAGATTTAGTTTTCATTCATGACCTTCATATTCATATTTTTATCTATTCCTCTTGTGTACTGCTATTTACACTTCTTCTTGAAAAATAGTGTATATAAGATGGAGTTAAGTGCTTACATTTGACTACAGAAGTATTTTTATCAAACATCTGATAAAACTTAGTGTTAGTGTTTAATTTTTTATTGTTGATTCAGGTGCTATCATATCAGAAGTTGTACATTCTTTAATGCTTAAATATTTGACCAAAGCTGTTTGTATGATGATTTAGGAAACAGCAGAAACTAGATCATTCTGACAATTAATCAATTAGTTCTTCGGGGGAGGAAAGGCAAAGCAATCACACTGACCAAGCAGCATTGATTGTATATCGGCATAAACTGATATTTGATTGTCGAAAAAAATGCAAAGAATTGCATTTGAAACCTAAATATGTAGTTAACTTTATGAAGAGGGGTTCAAGTGAATTGTGAATGGTTATTACTAATTCAAACATACTCTCTTGACACACCTGTTCTCTCAAGAATACAAGTACATAATTAGCATGATAACAACATGTTTTGTTTGAAAGAGGGTGAGAACATAGTTTTACATCTTGTCTTATTATCTAGCAGTCACACTAACTTGATAACTCCTTGGCAAAAGTCTTCATACTTTTCCAGTTTGATTGCCCCTATGACTGTTCCTGTTATTGCCTTGATGAACTTATATTCAGTTGGGAGAGAAACAAATACAATTAAATCTTTGAAGGAAGTAGGTCAACTGCTCATTAGCAAAAGGAGTATTAGCTATGTGGGATTTACCAAAGGGTTTATTTTCATTTTTTTGTATAATACTCAACTCCGTTTGATACAAAATTTTTAAACATTTCTTAGGCTGAATTTAAGTCCCCATTCAGCAAATTCTGATCTTGCCCAACCCTGACATATACCACTTGTTAAGTATTTCTTCACATTTTAGATTCTTTTTTCATAACAGTGGTGATATTAAACCAGTTTAAGACATATAAAATGATTATTCTTTGTGAATTTCTGGACTCTGCTTTACTATTGGCATTTTGAAATCTACTTATATCTTGTCCCATGTCTATTAAGTCATTTTAAGTTAGGTTAATTTAACCACAAAAGGTGTGGAAACAATCTAAGTGTCCAAGTAAAGAAGAGTGAAGGACAAAAGTTTTCATGAGTATAGGCCACACAAGCAAATGACTAACAGAAAAGTGATTGACCCAATATATCTCTAGAAGCCATTTAATGACAGAATAAAGGTGCTAGAGATGTTAACTTTTTAAAGGAGGAAAGTTTCTGTGGGGAATTTCTACCTATTTATCTTTTCATTAACGTAGAGACAGACCAACATCTCAAACATGATCAAATTCAAATTCTGGCAATATCTATGGACTCTGCAAGATAAGATCCAGTTAACCAGAATATCAATAAATATAAAAAGTAAGGAATTAAAATGTATGATAAAAGGAATGGTGGTGAACATAACATTAAACCCAGTAAATGCTATGCTATGACTGAACATCTGGAGAAACGTGTTTGCAAAACAAATGGTAAGTTTTATGTACTCTAACAGTTGAAAATAGTATAAGTAACAAATATTGAAAGGTATAGGGTGAAAGAATTCTAACCATTTTGTCTTTAAACTAAGGAATGCAATGGTGATCCTTTAAAAAAAAGTAATATAGTAAAAAATTTTGATTCCAACCACTTAATATTCTTTACTTATACTTGTAATAAACTTAAAGGAATTAATTTCCTAAGTTTCATTTTTGATTCAAATGTCTATTTCTTTTATTCTGGCATATTTAAGTTTAAACTTAATACTTTAATTAAAAAATCATTTCCAGCCATATCTACAAACATATTTAAGTTTCTATGTACATCATATAGATATGTCATGAAGGATATAAACCAGTATTGATGTGGTGGGATTTGGGATAATTTTCTGTTTTACAAGTCTGTACATGACCTCAATTTTCTCTTAGGATAGTTCTGTCATTATGAAAGAAAACAAATAGTTATAGTGACACATGAAATCATTTTGTAGATTGGTGGAAATGTTTCCAGTTTTGTGTTTTTTCTTCCCCTAGTGCCAGAGAAGACTGCGAGAAAATGATAGCATTTGCTTTACTATAGGAAATTGTGTGCTCATTGTAATACCCTCACTTGAACAAAGGAAGGAAAGGCAATGTGAAATGGTTGCAAAGAGTACCAAACTGACAGCTTTCAGAAGCATCCCTGATCTACAACTTCCAACAATAAAATGCCTGACCACTCTTTACATCACCAATCATACTTTAGAGCCTAGAAATCATGATTTTGAACATAGAGCCACAGTTTAATAAATATCCATTGAGTTGTTATTCAACACAATAAATCCTACGACTTTGCCTTACAGACAGATTATTGGTCAACAGTCAACCAAATTCAATAAACACTTGTAAAAATTTGTACTCCGTTCTGGCTGTCTTTTTATCCTGAAAATGTGCACAAAAACCTAATAGACAAAATGTCCAATAAAGAAATTGCATGATTAGAGGCAGACCAGAATAGTAAGCATGGTTTTTCATAACATATTTCCAGCATTTCAAATGGTTTAATTTTTATGTGTTTTTCACTCACAATCAGTTAAAATCTACCACAATCTTTATGGCAAATATTTTCCTTCTCTATTTCACATTATACTTCCATTTATAGTAGCTGTTTAATTTTCTCTTTCATTTTACTTTCATTCTAATAAGGAGAAGGTGCAATATATATTAACAAAATTTAAATAGCACAGTTGGAATTGAATGACCAATTCCAATTAGTGCCATCTTGCATGAGCCAATATATTAACATTAAAGTGGAACACAAAAAATTTCTATGTAGAATTATCAAAATCTTAAGCATACAAAAGTCAAATGTCTAACATTCAAGGACTGAAGTCTTTATATGACTAGTCAACTTTAACCTGAAGCATACCAGAATGTTCTGCTTACCCATGTGTAGAAATGGGAATTTAAGAAATGTTATCATAGAAGGACAAAGAAGAAGAAACTGATGATATATATATATGATAACAGATTTGAAACTGACTATATATATACTATATATATAAACTAACTATATGTATGATATATATATATATATCATATATGTATGTGATAACAGATCTGAAAAGGCAGATTGCTGGCCAGAGACAAACATAAGAAACAAGCTAAAAAATATAGTGTGTTAGTTTGAGAAAACACTCTAAACTCAACCAAAAACAAAAGGAATTCACAAGGGTTCTTTTGATAGTGAAAATATGGGAAAAAGGAATGTTTCTAGACCTTGGAGAATATGCTTGTAGCAGTTGTAATAGCACTTTAACTAGAAAATTTCATAAACATCTCCACTCTTCACAAGGATCCTTCAATATCAGAATGAACATTTACAGAAAATCTTTATTGTTTCTTACAGCGTTACTAACTTGAAGAAACAGTTCTCCACTTGGAATCTCACAACTGTGGAAATCATTAAGTCTTTAGAAGAAAAAGTAGGCAATAAACATTCTATTCAAATATAATCTCATTTCCATGTAAACATGCTAATATTCAAACAGAAGAAAGTATGTTAGGGGTAGGTTAATTACTTACAGTAAACAGTCTGGAAATAAAATGTTTGTCAAAAGTCAGTAAGTATTCTGAAAAGTCTTGCTTCATGGCAATAAATACAAGATACCAAAATGCAGATTGGTAATTGTTTGGCACAATTAGGATCTGTTTTGATATTAAATCCTCTGTTGTATTGTATTGGAAACATTTAATCGTCTTATACTTAGCACACATTTTATTTTTGCAGTGCAGTTATAGCTTGTATTATATGTTTGTGTATAGTTATAGCTTGTATTATATGTTTGTTTGAGTTCTTATCCATTCTTGGAGATTTAATCTTTGAAAATGTTTGGAAATTTGAAGCTCTTGAGAAATCACCTACAGCTCTGTGCTTCAATTTCATCATTTGTAAATCACAATAAGCAGCTTTATAATCATATTAGTGAGATTAGTATTAACTTAGCACATATACTTAATATTAGCTATTATTACAAGCCCTAACCTACCAAACAAAAAAGGCAGTTATCTAGAACTTATATGTGCAAAGCAAAGATCAAAGTGCTTTCTATATATTAACTCACTAGATTCTCTCATAACCTATGAAGTGGGGAAAATGAGCCTATTTTACAGAGGAAATTGGGAAACAGAAGAATTAAATGGATTGCCAAGAGCCTATGTTCTTAACCAGCTAGTAATCACAGCTTTGCTCAGCCATTAAAAGTACCTGAGGAGCTTTTGTATCAAGTTAATTTGTACCCTAACCCAATTAAACAAGCATCTCTAGAAAATAGTCCCTGCATAATTTGTAAAACTCCTTGAATCACAGCATTCAACTATACTACCTAACACATGTACCAGAGAGTGAAAATACAAGATACTTAGTGTGAGAAGAAATACCGCAGACTTATCTCACAGCTCACCGCTATGCCAGTTTCCTGTCACTGCAGCTGAATCTTGAAGCCCATCATGTCCCAATATGAAAGGAGGAAAATAAGACCCTCTTATTTCTCAATGCTCTTGTTTCCCAATGCTCCAGGACACAATATACTTCCTTTGTTATGATTAATGTGTCCCCAGTAGAATAGAACAATCAGCAATTCCATTAACAGTGCTCTGTTCACTTCCACCCTATATGATACTCACAGGTAGCTTAAGAAATAAGAGTTGTCAACCTGATATTCTAGTTTCTTGTTAGATGAGGCATAATCATTTGAAATAAAGTTTATACGTATTCACCACTATACATAACTTAAGGTAGATTACATTTTAGTGAATAAATAGCAATGCAAGAAGATTCTTTCTTAGTTACTAAATTTTATCTTTTGATTTAAAAACTTACATTCAAAAAGATGAGCAAATCCTAACCTTAGATTATAGAATCCACAATTAATGGAGAAAGCAAAATTTAATTTAAAAAAATACCCAGTAATGATGACCTTGGCTTTTCTTCATCTCCTATCAATAATGCTGCTGTTTACCAGACAGGTTCAAATAGCAAGTGATAAACAGTTAATTTCAACAAGGAAGCCATAAGACTGGCATTGAGTCTAATGTTTAAGAGGCGTGAATGAATACATCAGAACCTAAGCCTGTAAGAGTATTAGGCTAAAGAAGAGAAAACTAAGAACAACCAGTCACAGTCAACTAGACCTGAAGCTATAGTCAGATAGCTTACTTTCCTTACTTCCACATCTTTTCTATCAGTCTTTCTCCTAGTCTGCTAGCAAAGCATTCCTATCAGTACTCTGATTTAGTATTCCTTGATTCCAGTCTGTTTTTAGTACTCCTTGATTCCAGTCTGTTTTTATTCAAAAATTTTTAAAAAAGTTCTTAGTAGACCTCATTTTATCCTTTAGCAAATTTTTGCAAATTTTCTTTCCAGCTTGAAGTCTGGGGTAAACAAAAATCTAAGAAAGCAATGTACTTTAAAAATGGTAATACTCTGGAAACAAAAAGAAAGGTCTAAAAATACTTAGAAAATCTGATAAAATTCAGGGTATGGAATGAATTTAAAAAATTAACTCCTTAAAAAAATATACTAACAATACTATGTATATCATATTATTTATCAAAGACCAGTCCTTCAACAGATTATAAATGATAGTTTTTAGGGTCAGAAATATCTTTTCTTCTCAAAAGAAAATATCTTAATACATGATCCAAAATACTGTCAGTAATTTGATAGTTTCCTAATGATTTAGAAATCAAATTTTAACCTTTTCATAATTTAATAAAATATTTTTCATCTATTTCATTTATCCCGTTTAAATTAGACTTATTAAGATCAAAAAAGTCTAAGCTAATGTAATCAGATAATAGGGGAATACAGTGATTTATTTTCCCTTCACATCTACCAAGGTACAAAAGGTTAAGGTCAATTTCTGTAATTCCACCCAACTTGTTTATGTCCTTCCTGTATCATCTCTGTGAGGAGGAATAGGAATTCCCTACCACCACTACCATTATTCAGGGTTCTTTTTCTGGCTGGTCAGTAATCACACTGACATCAGACAGATTAACAGAAGAAAAAAAATCCTACATAAATGGTTAATCTACATAGATGTGATACCATAGATAATAAGTTAATTTGTTAAATTAACAATTTGTTAATTTGTTAATAAGTTAATTTGTAAATTAACAATTTGTTAAATTGTTAAAAGGGCAGAGGATTCCGATTCTGCCATTTGTAGGATGAAGATGTGAGCCATGGGAGCTTGGCCATGTGGCCAAGGCCTGGGGCCTGCAGCCTTTGGCTGGCCCAGGCTAGGAGTGTTTCTGTTAAAGGAAGTTAAGGAGTTTAGAGATTTGAACTCCGTGTTGGAGTTTGTTTTGTTGAGTTTGATTTATGTCTGGGAGAGGTCATGCAAAAGTCAGGCCTGAAAAGAAAGTAAACTTTGCTGATTCTGATACTATGGAGCTTCTTTCTACTACCTGGAGGAGAACAAGGAGAAGATGACATGGGAGAGTTGGAGCACGCCAAAGGAAGATGTCTCCAAGCACGTGGAGATGAACTCTGACTGATGTTGGTGAGATGATCAGGACTGAGACTCTGAGGATTTTTAGACAATCTGGGGAAAGGACTTTGGACAATGTTGAAAAAGGTTTTGGACAATGTTAAAGTAATCTGAGCTTTACGTACATGTTTCTTTTGTAGTAATTAGGAAATCACTTTGTCTAGTCATAAATTAGTTTGCACTCTTAAAAAAAAAAGAAAGAAAGAAAAGGGGTGGAGGTACATATCTGGAGCTAAGGAACTGGATAGCAGCCTGGGACCTCAAAGACACATGAGGGGGCTCATACACCTGAAAGAAAGGATAATTCATAAAAGAACAAAGACTCTGTAGTTAGATGTTTGCCCATCTATATAGATAACTATTGCACTGGAGAAGCCTGTTCTTGGTAATAAACCCAGTTCTAGGCAAGACACACAATTTTCCTTCATCTAGGTAGTTGAAAAGGTGGCAAAAGTTTCTCATCAGCCTGCAGGACTTCCACTGACTTCAGACTGAAATAAATCTAGTACCAAAATGACACATTTTGCAACCTATGCTGAACAGTTAGACAAGGTTTATCCTTCCTCCTGGTACTTCTACAAACAGACTAAAACATTGCTTTGTATGCTGCTAAGGAGGGAGAGCATTTATGTGAAAGTATTAGTTTACACTATAAACAAAGAACCTTTTTATGGTACTTTAGTTGTATGGGTAAAAATTCATATTTTTTATGCTAAGAGAAAAATATGCTTAAAGAGCAACAAATATGACATATATTTAGAAACCAAATAAGTACTACACATTTTAAGCCATGATTGAGAGATACAATTTTGTAATCAGAAGAGTTACATATTTATTAGTTGAAAAAAATCCATATGGCTTTGTTACTATTAGGAGGAGCTTTGCCAAGATAGTGTAGTGCAAGGAGATGAAAAAATAGACCATTTTAAAAGGAGTAACATTTCAAGTTAATTTGATATCTAAATATCGCTTCCTATTCCTTGCCTCAGTTTTTCCTTAATACCCATGAACCCTTGTAACTAAGAGGACTCTTCATACAAACTTACAGATGAAATAATTCTGCTATACCTACTTAAATTCATAAACTCTAATTGTTGAAAGCCCCAGATGACTGAAAAGGGTATAGCTACAATATCTATTGAGTACCATCTGGTTTTCATTCAACACCTTTGTTATGTTTCCTAAACATTTCATGAATCTACCCTGAAAATTATGGGAGAAAATATTATTTGCTTCCTTTGTGCCTTCTTCCCTGAGGTTACCTTGTAGACACTGATACCACACATTGTCTATCTTCTGAAAATTCTTAGCTAACAGGATTCCTAAATGGTTTTAACATGCCTTGCCAACTTGCTTATCACAGACTGTAACTATATGAACCAACAGAAAGAAATCTTAACTGAGCTTTCTCCATTTGATTGAAGTAGAGAGTTCAGAAAACAAGTGTCACTAGTCCCCCCCCCCCCCCCCCCCGTTGAGGAAATTTCCTTTTAGGAAGGTTGACCCCTTATTAACAGAGGTTTGAACTTAGCTCCCGGTGAACTAAGAGAGATTCCAGCCAGAGGGAAACTGTGCATTAGCATCTGGATAAGGAGACTCAGAACCTTGTATACCTTCTCACTGAAGACAAAACTGTAACCAGGGGCTGATAGGTGGTGAGCTGGGAAGTGGTACAAATGAGGACAAATAGCCCAGAGGTTGCATGTTGCTAGGGCAAGCAAGAAAGTATTATAGGTGGAGTCTGGGAAGAGAAGATAAAAAGTCACCAAGCTGGGGGTGGGGGGAGCATATTTTTTGGCCTGTTGGCATGAAAGGGCGATTTTCAAACCTTGGCCCTAAAGGTTAGCACCCCAGGATTTGGCTACTAAAGCAAAGAGAAAAAGTTGCAAGAAACACAAGTTCAGGATTTGGTTTGAAAATTGAAATTTGGATCTCTGATGAGAGAATAGTTTGCTGGAATATGTGTGTGCTGGGAAATTTGGATCAATGCATTCTGGAAAACTTGGAAGCTGTGTGCCCCTGAAGAAAGGGAGAAGAATGTTGGATACTTGGAATTTGTGCCTCTAAAAGAAGGAGTTGAATCTGCTGGAAACTGAACTTGCTGTGAAATGCCTGCTTCAGGTTTGAAATGACAAGTAGACACTATCTGAAACACATGCTTCTTTATGTAAAATGCTTATTTGAGATCTGGGGCAGTGGGGAGACACCATCTTGCAAGTGTTTTAGGACATAGACATTGGATAGTAACTGGGGTAAGATAATTGGACACTCCTGGCCTCAGGAATTCTTGGATTTCTCCTGGTTTGTAAACAACATTACTGTTGTTTGAGTAGTCTTGAAATTGTGTGTGGGAGTCGAAGTGCTTGAGGGTAACTGCCATTGACATAGCTGATGCCATGTATTGATAGATAGAGAAAAGGAGTCACTTCCCTGTTGCTTTAGAATTGTAAATTTTAAGAAGGATATGCCAAGTTGTGGTGCTAGACTTCATTAGAATTCACTGTTTTCTTTCAGAAGGATAGGAGGGAGGAAAAACAAACTTTTGTGATGTGAGATGATTGACAAGGCTCTGTTCCAGAAGCATTTGGAAAAACAAGAAAGAAAGGTATAGAAAGGGCTGAGAAAAGAAAGAAGGGATTCGGCCATTTTTGAGAAGGATGTGAGCCTGGTTGAGTGGGCCTGACCCATGGCCGTTGGCCTAGCCTTCTGATGAACTTATGGCCTTAGCATGCACAAATTGAGTGTGTGTGCTGATGGAACCTAAAGAGTTTGGAGATTTAAACTTCATATTGGAACTTTATTTGTTTGGTTTGATTCAAATATTTCTGGAGAAACCATAAGCAAGTTCTGAAAAGATGGACCTGTCACTGGCTCCTGTTTCACCTTGGAATCTTTCTACTGTCTAAGTTGAGAGAATGCCGAAAGAGAAAAAGACGACATCATGTTTTGGAGCATGTATTTGGAAGAAGTTGAAACACGCCAAAGGAGGAAAAGAGGAATGCCCTGTTTTGGGAACTTGTGCTGCTGAGCTCAGATTGATTGGACACGTGGTGAGGTGACCAGAGACTGAAGGACAGTTTTGGACAATGGTGTGATAACTCGGTTTTTCATGTTTATCCTGTAGTACATATTTAGGTGATCACTTTTTTTGCTTAGTAATAAATAGTTTGATCACTTTAACAGTTTGGTCTGGTTTTAAAACTACAATAAGAGGTGCCAGCGACAAAGAATCCAAGTTTAATGTTGTTTTTTTTTTTTTTTTTCAGTCTGGGAGAGGCCTTGTGGTGGCAGCAGGCAAGCAGTAGGTATGTAAGTGACAAAGGTAACTTATTTGTGGAAGGTTAATAAAGACTTTTGTCCAGCCTGCATCAGATTGAGTGGTAAATATTTTTTAGCAGATTTAGGAAAAGTTGACAAAAAGGATTTTTAGTAAAAAAAAAAAAAAAAAGCCCCCTCCTCCCCCTAACAGAAGAGCCCAGAGAGTGCTGGGTTTAAATATCTGGTCTCTCTTTGCTTTGGTTTGTTGCCTATTTGCATCCTGTTTCACAACCACTACCATCCACTTTGTTAGACTGATAATACACCCTTACTTCAGGCAGTTCCGAGTCACTCACTGCTAGGTACTCCCATGTGGGCAATAAATTTTTCTCCAGTGAATCTATCTACTGCCACATTAATTCATAGGTCTCCAACCACAAAGCAAATTGGCAGAGTAAGTTTTTCCTCCCAACACAAAATTCCACAAGTATTCTTGATGAAAATAGATGTTTATGGAGAACGAAATTCAGGGAGAAGTAGATTTTTCACAAGATTTTTCTAAGTATTATAAGCAGCTTATAAGTTCCCTCTAACACTTGGATTCTCTGTATTGTGGAAATGTAGGCCATAGCCCAGATTAAGATATTCAGATATAGCAAATCCTAGTAGGATTTATTTTTTCACTGCCTCAATCAAAATCAATTTCAACCACAAATCAATTACGTTACAAAGAACCAGAGGAGAGTTAGAGTGGAAATTGCTATAAAACCCATTTCCTTGCCTTGAGGTTGTAAACTTACTCCTAAAAAGTGCAGGAGGCACACATGACAGACAAAATATAACATTTTTAAAGTAACCTAAATAATAACTGTGTAGAGTCCCTGATTCCAACTTCAAGGAGCATGTGATGGCTTTTCCAAACAGACAAGCAGCCTTTGAACACCAGTGTGCATCTGAGAATTCAACTCAATTCAGCTCAACTCTGAACAAACCACCCAGAGATTGCAGCAGATTCCACAGGCAGAGTTCAACCTTCCAAGACCATCCTCCACTCAGACTAGTATGTGCACATGTTTCTGATGGACTCCAGTCAAAGGTTCCTAGAACACTCACTTTGGGTTTGGTTAAGTTACAAGTATGGTTCAGAACTCAGAATACCTACTCACCGATTTCTTATAAATATACTATGTAAGACAACCACATGGGAGAAATGAGTCAGCACATGGTGAATGACATGAATTTCCATACCCTCACTAGGATGCACCTTTTCTCCAAATCTTCACTTGTTCCTCAATCTGGAAGCTCTCTATAACCACTCCTTTTGAGTTTGAATGGAGACTTGTGACATAGGCATGATTCATTAAATCAGTGACTACTGTTGACTAAGGTGAATTACAATCGCATCTCTTCTGCTAAGGCCACAGGTTTAGGGCTGAAAGTCTGTACCAGCTAATCCTATATTTGATTCCATGACAGCCTTAAATGTTTTTCCAAAGTTTCTTAATTAGCATTACAAGAGGCACCCTTATCTTTAATATTTAGAAAACCCTCAAGGATTCTGGAAGCTGTGAGGCAAGATCAAGCTTTGAAGACCAAATATGTAAAAGAAATATATTTTGGTCAACAAAATATATACATTGACACAAAGTCACAATATCAGGCTAGCCTTACCTAAATATAATTTAGAATCTTACAAAATGATTTTAAGCTAAATAACAGTGCATTCATTTCAACTGTTACCAATAAAGCAAAGGATATATTATGGTCCAAGGATCACATAAGACAGAATTTTTTTCCTGAAACTTTAGTTTAACTAGGCAGCCTACATTTTACAGTAGCTCATTGTTTGTCTTCACTGGTGCATTGTAATATAGAGATGAATTAAAAGTTACTATGTGTCTCTATCCATTTATAATACCTGACTGTCCCCAAAGAAGAAAAATTGGAACAATAAAACAAGAGTAAATAGCAAAGAACATGAACAAACCTTAAGTAACATACCTTAAGTACTGGGGTAAAGTAAAAACCTGTGTCATAAACTACTAGGCATATAAAAGCAGCAACTTCAAGGAATCAAGGCATTACTGAACTGTATCAAGTGGGATCTGGACCTTGTAGTATTTACTGAAAGAGAAGTAAGGGACTTCTTGATCCTTTCAACAAAGCTCACTTGGGAATAGCAGGCTAGCGTCACCCGAAGCTAGAAACAAAAACTTTTCAAGCACTGATCTGGAATTGTTGCTCTAACTGGCTCTCCAAGAAATTCATACATGTACACATTGAAGTTAGGTGAGAAATTGCTCTAATGGTGGTATTCTTAGGAGGATAAATAGAGGGCATCCAGGGTCACTGAAAAGAGGAAAGACATAAAGTAGGAAAGCCTTTCATACACATTTTCCCCTTGTCCAGTTTTTATAAGCAAGAGGTAGCCACTAGCTCTGGAGAATAGATGAATTGTTCAGGTGCAAAGAAATCTATCTCCGTCTGTTCAGGCTGCTCTGTTAAAAATACCATAGACTGGGTATCTTTAACATCAAATATCCAATTCTCAGAATTCTGGAGACTGGAGAATCCAAGGTCAAGGTGACAACTAAGTGTCTGGTGAAAATCCTCTCCCTGATTCAAAGGTGGCTATTTGTTCTTCTCACTGTTTCCATCAAACAGGGGGAGGCGGGAGCATTTACATAAAAGCACTAATTCCAATTGCAAAGGCATCACCTCCAGTTACTACTAAATCAATCACCTCTTCAAGGCCCCACATTCAAGTACCATTACATTAAGTTGAGATTTAGTTTTTAGCCTATGACCTGTGGGTGGACAAATGTGTTCAGTTTATAAAAATTTGATCCTCCACACTCAATACATACAAATAGGTTAATTATTTAAGACTGGTTCACAGCCCTGTATAAACTACTCCACTGGAGTACTTGGGATAAAACCCAACATCTTTGAAAGAAGAAATTCAGGCACTTTCCAATCAAATACAAACCTTTTATAAATAAGGTGGATGCAATTATTCCAGGTTTATCCACAAAATCTACAGTCAGAATAGCAGCCCAGTCTTGCTTTAAGTGCATACATTTAATAAAAACCTGTTAACTATGTATATTTGACAAATATCTTTACTGAGAGTTCTAATATTAAGGGCAGGGATATATGTAATAGGGTTTGTAAACCTTTTCCTTTATACACCTTGTGAAGCATTGCTATGTTTCTGAAAGGATAAAAAATATCAGTATGTATAATAGAATTGAATCATATTTTATTTAGGTATATTTTTATCCAGTATATTTAAAGTGTTTAGTACATTCTTCCCAAGGCAATTCTGACAACTTTCTACAATTTATCTCATCTGTGAGTCCTGCCTACCAAAGGAAGTACAGAAATTCAGGGGGGGAAAAAGATTAATTAAATCAATATATTCAAATAAAAAATGTCCCATTTATCAGAAGAGGGGAAAAATGGGTCTCTGTTATACAAGCTCCCTGTATGTGACACCAGTTGCAGTACAGTAGTCAGGCTCCTGGTAGGTTCTTTATAGGTTCCAGTTACACAGAAATGCCAGGGAGGTAGGAGCCAGGGCTAGGAGGCAGGAGGCTGGGAGCCTAGCAAGAGCCTCAGTCCCCCAGGAATTTTTATACTCTCTCTCTGGCCTCTATATCTCTGTGTGTTTTCTCCTATCCCATCACTTGTAGTCCTCTTTGCAAGTTCTTTCTTGTACTCCCTCAGGATGACATTGCCCTTTTATCTCCTCCTCCCAAGTGAGCACACTCACACCAGTGCCCACCCACTGAGTCAGGTGTGTACAATCATGGAGGACTCAAGACCATATGGGCTGGTGATAAAAGCTAATGAAGAAAAAAGCCTGACCAACTCATTTACCTAGAGTGGAATCTGCTAATTAACTGAGCTATGATGATTAATCTGGTTAATCCTCTGTGCCCATTCTGTCAATCCAATCCAAAGAAGTATGTCAGACCATGACTTGGTGAAAGCAATGTATATTCTAGGAGGATTGGAGTCCTGGTTTCTCGGGGACAATACATGCTTGTCACAAGAAGCATGCTTCTTTTTCAATTTTAGCAGTAAATAATAGGTATTTATGAAAGGGAAATGAACTGATTCTGTAGCAACAGAATCAGAGAGAAATTATATTCAGATGATCTCTACCAAGCAGGCCAAAGAGATGAAAACAAACAAATCTTTTATCACCACCTCTTTCCAGGAAGAATCAGCTCTTCATGAGAGGCAGTTTTCCGTGTGGCTACCAGTCAAGAAACTTCTCCCAAGCCCAGGAGTGAATGTCCATAAACCTATGTCAATCATAGTCATTTATTTTCCCTTGCCAGTGACTGATGTATAAATAGTTATGTGATACCATTTTGAATAATCAATGTGATTCTTCTGAAATGCTATAGTCTTCTTGATTTTTATATAAGACACATAGAGACTTCCATTCCAATCTCTGGATGAAATTATTTGTTCCAGAAACTTGGAATTGCAACAAACCATCTGAGAGCATGGAAGAAGCTAACCTGCCCTGATCATGTAATCAAGCTGATGAATAAGCCAAATACAGAATCATCTAACTTGTCAAATAAGATAATTAACTATTTGAGTTTAGTTTCTCTTAACTGGCAGTCAAGCTTTCTCAAGCACTAAAAATCTATTAGCTAGAAATTCTATTATTCATATATCCCACTTACTTTAAAAAGACACATCAGGTGGAAATTCACACAGGTCACTCTGCAGATGTGTGACTACCCACAAAATGTGACTATATTCAACCAAAAGTCTATAAACTAAAAACAATAAATTATTACATTCAGTACAAATATTAAACACCAATAAGGAATACAAATATTTCTTAATGTAAAGAGATCTACAGCTCATTCTACATCAATGTTGGCTAAATAGCCATGATTTAAAATATCACAATGGGGTAGTCCATCCCTACCCCCTCCTGAGCCTGGCCCAATCAGGTTGTCCTCTTGTTTTATCTCCTTTTATTTCTGATCTTTCATTTTCTCTTTTAAAAATAAGCGTGCCTCTATCACCCACCCCCCAAAACAAAGTAAATAAAACATCACAATAGTTTTCATCTAATATATAAACTAACTTATGTTTGCTCTCCCTATTAACTGGTTTCCTGATCATTGTAAATAATAGATTGCCCATAGCTATCATGAAGAATTCCATGCTGCAAGTAAAAATCTCAAGTCAAATTGGCTAGAAAAATAAAGAGAATTTATTTCCTCATAAATTACTCTCACGGCGATGATAGCAGTTAAGGACTTGGGCTTTCTTGGATTCTCTAGTTTGCCTTCTTCTATTTTTCTTTTTTTTTCTTTTTTTTTGAGACTAGGTCTCACTATGTTGTTTCCTAGAACAGTCCCAAACCCGTGGACTCAAGTGATCCCTAGTTTCAAACTCCCATGTAGCTGGGATTACAGGCGCATGCCACCATTTCAGTTCTAGTCTGCTCACTAAGGTTATTAGCTACATCCTGAGATTACAAACCTGTACCTTCAACCAAACCAGCTTCTGCACAGTTGTCTAGAAACTTTCTTCGTGTGAGGAAAATGGCCACAGCTTTTCTCCACCTCAAGTTCAAAACCTACAGTCTCAAGGGAAAGAGAGAAATGTTTCTCTCTTTCTCTCTGACCAAACATCATTGAACTCATTGACTCTGATTTGTATATCACCCCATGGTTAGGTCAAAGGAATGGAGTCTATCAAACAACGTAGGCTAATCAGTACCTATTCCTGGAATTTTGGTAGGGTTAATTCCACCTAAACAAGGAGAGTAATGAAAAAAGAAACAATCCAGATGGAAAATTATGATTCTCTTGGTAGAATACATGCTAGAGAGGCAAAACTTAAATATCTATTACATTACTGAGAAATTAACATGGATTAAAGAGAGGATGAATGCAGAAGAATGAGATCTTCTTTCAATCTAATGTACCTAAATCCCTCTATTTCTCAGATCTGATTTCTATATAATTGGCTTAGGGATAAAGGTTACAGATTTGTGAAACAGACAAATAACACTAAAAAAATCTTAAGTTGCAAGGCTTGTATTTGGCAGGTTGATTATTCATTGCATATTTTTTATTTCCTTTCTAACATTAAATTCCAACTGTCTTCACATCCCCCACAATATCTGTCTTGTTTTCTTTTGAAAGCACCATGAACATAACCCATAAAGGAAATTTCCAAAAGTATAAATGTACTTTTGTCTATGATTAAATCCTGTGCACAAACTTGTTACACCTCTCTTTGTTCCTCTCCAGTACCTCTGGCAGATTATTAGTTGGCTGAGGTGGGAGGAGGGTAGGAAAAGGAGAAGGAATTTTAAATAGAAATATTAGTTTTTAATGCTTACAATTTACACATAATAAATTTTCCTCTCAAATTACATACTTGCACAGTGTATTCAGCTATGCCCCATTTAGCACCACGTTATACAATTTTTAGCTAATTGTACATTGTTTCCCATATAAGATTACTGCTGTGCTATGTCATTCATCTTACTGTAAGCTTTCTGCCCTCTTGAACAATGCAGAGTACAAAACACCATAGAAATTCAGGTTATGAGTCTCATTATCATTACTATAATTTAGTAGTTTAAATGAGGTAGGGCTTGGTGATTCATAATAAAGATTATGCAATTTTAAACTTTACAATTTTAAAAGTGGTTCAGCATCTACTCGATTTACCTGAAGTTATTTAAATTTGCATCATTTTATAAACCTCAGGTAAAAATTTCAGCTATTTCATGAGTATCACAATAAAATCATAATCTAGTATATTTATTAAAATCATTAAGACCCAGTCAGTTTATTTTAATAGATTTGTATTTCATTTATCCATTCTTCCAATTATGTAAGGAGGTATAAACAAATATATTCTTCGAATTCACATACACAAAATATAATAAAACATATAGACCTTGCCTCTAGAGAGTTCACAATTCAACTTGTCCACTCACCTAGATTATTTATTTACTTAGGTGAGTTTCTCAACTTCTCTGTGACTCAGTTTCTACTTCTAGAGAAGATAATAATAATAATAATAATAATGCTTACAGTATAGGCATGTTGTAACAGTGAAATAAAAACATTCACAAAAGTGTTAAGAACATCTCTATCAAGCTAATATGTGTTCATTAAATGTTAACTATTATTAGTATTATATGAAAGAAAAATTATGAAAATAATTACAAGTTCTATTAATTAGCTCAGTAAATTCTTAGTTCTCACAATGTTCCAGTCAATGTAAGGCAATACAAGTATAGAAAAACCTAAAAGACTAATCTAAATCAGGTATTGAAAAATATCACAGTAATAGTCAAAGGACTCAAAGGACAACATGGAGAACATTATAAAACATTTTGAATATATCATATACCACTCACTGCATATTCTTGGTTTAGAGACTTTAGAGAAAGTATCTCATTTTACTGTGCAATAAAATAAAACCCAAATGTCACCAAATTCCTAAAGAATGAAACAAAGATCCAAATACAGATCTATTTTCTATATTCTATACCAAAAAGACCGCTAGCTCACATGTAACAAACTATGTACTTGGAGAAGTTATTACCAAGAAAATAAAGAGCTTTGAAAGACATCACATTTATTGAGGTAATGTCAATTTACATCACAGTATATACCTTGGGGTATATGTTGACACCTCTAAAATTGCTTATTATTTCACCACCCCCATGACCAAATACCAGCAATCCTACATTCAACCCTCTTCTCACCTTTACTCCCACCCTATCATATCTCCTTAGTCATAGTCCATAATCATTTCATGATACCCTGCTATTTGCTGTGGCTATTCACTACCCATGTTTGAATTTTTCTTTTCATTGCATTAGAGGAATACATTTAAGGTTACAATTGCTCAGCCATACAGAAGACCATTATCCATATTTGCGAACCATCACCCACACGCTATACCATTCAGCAATGTTTTCTCTTAGATTTCAGGCCCACACACCAGCAAAAAATTTATTTTTACAAAGGTTTTCTAATAACTTTCTTTTAAATAAGATGATTTAGATTTTGTTGAACAAAAATTACATAAAAATGCAGAATTTGATTTGCTAATAGGATTGTACAGACACTGATGAAAAGTACTTGTTATGGCTCAAGAAGGGAGATACTATCATATCTTTGAAAAGAGGTAGCTATTCTTTATCAAATAGCTAATAATATAGGAAAGAACTATATAATGGAAAAAAAGAACCCAAAGTTGTCTTTTCATTGTTAATTTCTTATTTTCAATAATTGCCTTAGAAACTGATATATGTTCAAGTGATTTTACTACTTGGACAAGTTACTGAACATTGCTTAAAAAAAAACCCAAATTATCGTATGAACAGTTTTCACTGGTTGTTTTTACTGTTGTGTTTCTGATTCAAATTAAGTGAGAAATACAGCAATATAATTGCCATCTACATATTGTCCATGTAATTTCCATGAGCATTAACACTTAATCATCACTTTCCCCAATTATTATATTTTTAAAATATTTTCAAAAGAGTACATTCATATTTTTCAAGAAAATGAGTCTTTTAGTCTGTTTGGAGTATTGTCTAAATTCATAACTGTGAGAGCTATGCCAAGTAAAAGAGAGACCTAACACCAAGTTACATCTAAAAAGAGAGTAATTAGTAGCACAAAGACAGGAAGAGAACTCCAAACTCCAATTTATCCCACCAATCTACCACAACTCTGCATGATCATTCTATGCAATTTGAATTATTCCTAATCTGTGTGTTCCAGGAGTTTAACAATCCTAATTAAAGCTACATCTTTGCTTCTGATTCTTTTGGCAGTCCTGTAGGCAGAAAAATTACTACCAAATGAAGCTTTTTTATGACTACCTAAAGTAACAATGTTTAACACTTTACATGAGTTTCTTTATGCATCAGACATGCTGTTACATAGATTTTACATGTACATGATTATTAACCTTATGTATCCTTTTAGCGAAGTCACTCATCCCAGGATATTTGGTCTAACATTATTTAGGATGTATCTGTGAATGCAGTTTTTAGATGAGATTTAAAATTTATAGCAGTAGACTTTAGATTTTACTCTCCAATAATGTATGTGAGCAGGTCTCATTTAATTAGTTGAAGACTTAATAGAACAAATTATCTGCCAGACTTGAACAAGAAGGAATTCTTGGAAATTACTTTTGAATTCAAAGTGCAACCCCACCCTAGATCTCCAGCAGGTCAGCCTATGATAGATTTGAAGCTTATCAACTCCTTAAATCTCTTATTCTCTCTCTCTTTCCATATATATGATTATATATATATATGATTACATATATATTATACATATGATATATATATATATGATTTTCTACTCTTTCTTTGTGTACATATGTATATATAGATATTTATTTCTGACTTTGTAGAAAGCCCTGAGTAATATGTGTTCTCTTAGTTTCAATTTATGTCTGTTCACACCCAGTTTTAATTTCTATATTAAAGTGCAAAAATGTTTGTGTTGCGATCCAGCAGCGACCTAATCGAACGGTCCCGACCGGGAGGGTAAGGTTTAACGTTTATTTAAGAAGACCCTGACAGAAGTGGCTTCCAGCCTCTCTCTCTCTGGACTGTGGCCCCCAGTTTATTTTGCACCAGACTTTTATAGTCACCAACAAACAATCAACAACAAAGGGATTTCACCTGAAACTTCTCAAGTCATTGCCAAACCTATTCCACTGAAAGTGGTATTCCCAATAAGTGAACATACAGCAGCTTTATCAAGGCAGGTCAGTAATGAGAGCACACACAGCTCCCGACATTTGTGTACGTACATGTGCATGTATTTGTATATATGTTCACAAATACAACTATGTCAGAAAGTGGTAGCCACAGAGCAATTTAAAAGATTTTTCTCCGTAATGTAAATACATGTTCAAAACATTGGATTTTGCCTATTGCAATTTCAATTGTCCTATAATTTTTTAGTTAGTATACACATTTCTGGAAACTTTATCCCTATATAAGAAAGCCCTGCTCCTTTGAATCAGGA
Organism: Uropsilus gracilis; assembly: GCA_004024945.1. Taxonomy (NCBI): domain Eukaryota; kingdom Metazoa; phylum Chordata; class Mammalia; order Eulipotyphla; family Talpidae; genus Uropsilus; species Uropsilus gracilis. Next base: position 23,660 of record PVHY01010908.1, read on the forward strand.
GAGAAATTCTAGGTTACTCTCATACCTATGAAAAAAACCAGAGTACATACACAAGGTTTGTCAAGTTATTTCAGTCTGTATTCCACAAAGTAGGACTGAATAATTCCTTTAACATGCTGTTCCCATATCTACCATATTGCTTAATTAGATACTAAAAATTTCTCTTGCCTATTGTTTCAGGAATACAATTTGAACTTGATAGTTCCCATACTATCAAGGTAGAAGTGAGTGATTCATATACTGGTTATGAAAGAAAGAGCACTCTTTCCTATGCCCATTAGTTCTCACAAAGTAAACCTGGTCTCAGTCCAGAGTTATCAATGAGCTAATATACCTCCCGGAGTGCCCAACTCATCATTAACACAATCAGGTCATAAAGGTACCACTTAGCAGTTCTGGAAAAAGGCCTAACTTACTGCCAGGCATTGGTTCAGATGCCCCAGGAGTTTGGCTCAATTTTTTTGCAGCAGCTCTGGGAAGAATGCTAAATCATACTTATGATGATTTCTGCCAAAAGTAATACTGGATGGAGCCTACAAATAGTCTAAAGCCTTCCCAGCGATAACTTATGTGGAATGCACTCTTATGCTTACAACAAGAGGAGCAGGGAAAATCAGATTGGTAAAAGTTTATCAACACCCTAATTTCACAAATAGAGGAAAAAAATCTCAAAGAAGGTTAGGCAGCTTGTTCAAGAGCATCCAGTAGCAACTTTCATGATCTATGTCCTATAAATGTTGGTTTTATGTTATTTCTGTCATCCATACCTCTCTTAGTAAGGTGAACTTGGCAGTAAACTCAGACTTCAATAATTTCACAAAAATTGGAGCTTTTTGGCTTGTTCTTTCCTTTGTTTCTTTTCTTGGTACTGTTTCCCCTATTAGCAACAGCCAGGATTTTCTTGCATTTGAGGACTCTGCAAGCACCCTTCTCTGAGGGGTCTTGAGCTGACCGGTGCCATTACAATGAGTGGTAACAGTCTTCTCTGAGGTAGAAAGCAGAAAGGCTGAAGTTCCCAGAGTGGCACCCTGAGCTTAGTACTTCTACCTGGACTAGCAATTATTTTCATCTTTCAATGCCCTTGCTAGAAATCCTGCTGTTTATATCTTCCAAACAGCGGGGGCTTCTTCAATGTTTCTACCATCAACAGCAGAATCCAAATTGGGCCAGAAGAATGAAACTCAGGAGCTTGGAGCAAAGTCAGATAGGCCAAAGGGAAGTGGAAGAATTCCAGAGATATGTAGCTCTTGGTGAGGTTTTCCTGAGTTTCAATATAGCTTTATTTTAATGCGTAGTATGAAGGTAGGAAAGTTGTCTAGCATTTGCTCTTTCCGCACCATCAGTCACAGTTCCAGTATATGATATACATGGCATCCCTATGGCTCTAAGAATGAATATGACTATGGTTTACAGGTGAAGACTGAAGCTCCACCACCCTGCAGGCAGTAAGCCACAGAACCAGAGGACTTGCCAGATACTTCAAGCCAGGACTTATGTTGTGAATGAAGAAAACTTCATTCCACTCTTACCTGTCTTCAGAACACCGAAAATGGAATGGCATGATTGACCTCCAGGGGGCGGAAGCGGTGTCTCTGTTCCTCCAATATTTACCCAAAGAGACCTTCTTTAGGAGATTACAGCAAGTTAATAAGTGAATCCCCTGCCCCCCTCAGTAGCCCACAGAAACTAATGTTTTTCCTAGTCTGATTTTGCCTGATCCACTTCTTTCCTTTGTCTGGAACCTATAGAAGGACTTGTGTTGGACAATAAAGTTGCTAGATGATTCATACTTTCATCCAATCCCAGCCTCTTTGGCTATGTCAATCTCTCTCATTGTCCTTCCTTGTGCCCTGCACAAGTTTTTTACAGGGACTGACTTCAGAGTCCTTGGTCAAGACCATGTGTGCATAAAGAAGAAATTCAGCAGATCATGTTTGAATTCAAATTTCAGTTCTCCCCCATGATTCACTGTCTACCACATACCTAAGGGAGGTATCAAAATAAAATTGTATGCCTGAAATATATATGCAATAAATCACACATCATGGAAGTATAAGAATGTTAATGAGAAAAAACCATGGACTTGCACATACTAACTAAAATTCACCAAATGCCTCACAATGTACACAGCCTGGAATTTTGGCTGCATTTTTTCCACATGTAGAAGGACTTTTCTCCAACGAAGAAATTCAGTCTAGAATTTTTCTGGTTATTGTGAATAAAATGGAACCCAGAGACTTACATACTAAATCAAACCAGAATGTTCAGTCTATGCAGCAGACTAGGCCATTAATTCAGTTAATTTCACTTTTTTCAAAAAGCAAAGCCTACTCATTTCACTAGAAGAAATGCAAGTTTCCCTTGAATTCCTCAGTTCCATCAAAACAGACAATTTAGTGGTACAATGTGGGCACAGGCACCCTCTCAGGGTACACAGCATAGTAGTCTGATACAAATCCCATGAATATACATAGCTTCCATGGTAAAAAGAGGAGGGAGGTTATGAGGATAATAAAATATCAGTGCAAAAATTGTTAAATCAGCCGGGCACTGTGACTCATGCCTGTAAGCTCAGCCTATGAAGCAGCTGGGGCTAGGGATCGTGGTTTGAGTCCTGCTCAGGGTAACACAGCAAGACCTACTCCCCAAAAAATAGCTGGGCATGGTGGCGTGCACCTGTAAACCCAGCTAGCTGGGAAGCTGAGGCTTGGGATCGCTTGAGTCCGTGGTACCCCAGGGAACGTTAGCCTGCAGTTCTATGGGCAAAAATAGTGAGACCTAGTCTCAAAAAATGTTAAATCAATAGATAGCAAATGAATTGCTGAGGTGAATAACAGCAATATATAATATATGTATGTATTTATACATATGTATATATATACACATACAAATATGTGTGCATGTATTTATATATACTATTTGTATGTATATATAAATACATGCATATATATTTTATGTGTATATATACATGCATATATACACCTATATTTGTGTGTATATATAAATACATATATACACATGTAAGAATATGTATATGTAAATATATACATATATATAATCAGATTAATCAGATAATAGAACATGGAATGAACAAGAGTCTTTTCTTTGTTGGTGATGGATTATTTCCTGTAGGGCTTGCTTGCATGTCTACAGTTTTTCTCCTTATTGTTTTTGCTTTCTAACTTGTTCTACATATTGAGAAACCATGGATCTTGCGTTGGTCGACAGGCTGATGGGAATGTTTTCCAGGTTTAAAGTAGATCTGTAGTTCAGTAATTTGCACTGGCACCAGCGCCAGTGACTTCTGGTGTCTCATCTGGGTGGGGGAAGGGTCGGGTGGGTTCCCTCAGGAACCTGGCTGAAGGGGCTGGCTCCCAGGGAATGCGGTGAAGGCGGCACGGGGATGGGTCCCTTCCAGAGGCCTGGAGCCGGCGCCAGTGACTGCTGGCATCTCACCTGGGTGGAATGAACAAGAGTCTTGAGAGCATTTCTCCTACAATTTGAATCAGAAGAACCTACAGATCAAATTAATAAAAGTGAAATTTGGAAGATCACCAGTGTATGAATAAGATCTCTTGGTCACAGCACAAACTGAAATAGCACCAAACAGGATTGTCATTAGTTATATAAATGTGTGTGTCTATGCTGACAATCTGATTGATATAGGTTCAGAAGGGTAAACATCAATCAATTCAAGTAGAGCCAGTTCAGAAACAATAGCAGGTCTCAATACAGGTAGCAAGAGCAGAGAACAGAAATGAATTATCTTGTTTGAAGCTAAACTTGAGAAACCTTGGTTTTGTATATAGGGTATTTCATTGAAAATGAAGTTCCAGTAAGCAGTAGTCAACACTTGTTATAAAATCACTGTAAGTGCGGGTGAGGATAACCTATACTCTTTTCACATGAAATAAGAAATGACCTTAAAATAAAGATAAATTCTCCAATTTATAATTACTAGCAATTGTTGATGGAAGCTTTCCTAGTGTCCCAGCAAAATACTAGCAAAAGCATTAAAAAAATCACAAAATAGTAAAATCAAACTTCTCAAATGTTTTGAAGGAATTTAGGTACAGTAAGGATGCTAAGAAGTTATGAGCAGAAAGAAAGTTTAAATAATCTTTCACAAATAACTACATGCATCCCATGATCATCTCTGCATTATTTATGATAGTTAAGAGTTGGAGAGGTTAAAAAAAAGAATTGGAGAGAAACTCAGTGTCCATCTTGACAGAAGCACTATTACATGTATGTAATAGACTATTACTCAGCTATAAAAAAAAGATGAAACCTGCCTATATACATGTTTGGCCTCCATAGAGTGACCGGTCACTTGACTTCAGAAGCAAAACAGCATCAATTTTGCTTTTAGATGTTGTCAGTTTCTTTTTTCTGAGCAATGGTGCTCTGTTTTTTGTTTGTTTTTTTAATAAAAATATTTTTTTAAACAGCTGGGAGTACATCAAACTAAAAGGCTTCTGTACAGCAAAAGAAACAATAATCAAAACAAAGAATACCAATCAAATGGGAGAAAATATTTGTTCATCATACAACAGATAAAAGGCTGATATCAAAGATCTATACAGACCTCAGACAATTTAACAAAAACAAAGCAAACAACCAATTAAAAAATGGGCAGTACTAAAAAGACATTTCCCAAAAGAAGAAATCCAAATGGCCAGCAGGCATGTGAACAAATGTTCTACATCATTTATAATCAGGGAAATGCAAATCAAAACCACAATGAGACACCACCTTACTGTAGGAAGAATGGGACCACATTAAAAAAAAACAGAAAACGAAAAACAGAAATAACGAATGCTGGAGCGGTTGTGGAGACCAAGGAATTTTCATATACTGCTGGTGGGAATGTAAACTAGTCCAGCTACTATGAAAAGCTGAGTGGAGGTTCCTCAGAACATGGAACATGGAACTACCATATGGTGCTCAGCTTTTATTATTTATTTTTTCTTCCTAGAGTAAAAAATAAACAACTTCTGTTTCTATTTAATGGTAACAGAAAATTTTTTATGGTATCCAGAATTTTTTTTTCTGGCACTATTTTATGTAGCTATTTTTATGGGTAGATACAGCAATCTGGTAGTATGGAAGACTTTAAAAGTAGAATCATTTTCTCTTAGTGAATAAATTTCTTGATATGGTTAGGCACAAGTTCTTTCACAAGATTCAGAATGTACTGTATAGCTAATACTTGGATTAAAAGTTAATTTGGTATCATTTATGAATATAGATTTGGATTTGTAAAATCTATCTTAAAAAAGTTATTTTATGGTATTTTTAAAAAAGGTCTGCTCAGTTTTGTTGCAGTTCTGGACCCAAATTCAAGTTATAACATAATTCAGCAGAAAGCAGCAAATCAGATTCTACAGACTTGCATGTCTTTGATATTAATTTTATGCTCTAGTCTCCTAAATACTGTCCCATTTTCAGATATTGATTGGAGAATCTTATGTCTAGTCTCCTTACAATAAACTACATTTTTCTCAAAAGCTGGTGGCATGGCTATTGGCTTTCTGTGACACTGGGATCTGAGTCCAAGATTGGCAACTACTTTTAAGGAAGACATTCTGGATTAAATAAACAATTAAAAAATCAGGTGTATACTGATAATTCTCATACTTTTGCCTTTAATTTTAACTTTTAAAATGTCTATAAACCCCTATAAAATGAGAAATAATGATAAATGTTTACTTTTATCTTGACCACAGATACATCAATTTTATTTTAATAAGTTTGTAGTGTATTTTAATCCCCAAGGTAAGATCTCAGAAGGCTATGGAACATTTAGTAATAGCACTCTATTTTCATCACTGTGCCCAACCTGAGTTCAGCAGTCATTAATTGGGTCAGACAGGTAGTTTAGTTTAAGGGACAAAGTCTAAGCTAAGGGGAGGTGTAAAACTTACAAAATAAATATCAATGCCACAACCACTATCATTTATTGAACACTTTTTATGGATTTGATACCATGTTCAGTGTATATTACTTAGCTAAATAGGATCTATTTTTAAGCAAGTCTTGACCAAAACATGTCTTCTTGAGTGAGAAACCCTGATGATTTGTAAAAATAAAGGTATTCATTTATTTAACAGCAAACTGCATGGACATTCAAAGTGCTCTGGAAAGAAGAGGAAAATCTTTGAGAACATATGTGATAGCATCTCTGGAAAACAGTTACCAATAATGTGTCTCAAAATAGAAAAGAATGTCAATTGATTTCCACTAAGAAATGTGGGAATAATCCATTAGATTATTTCAGAAATGCACTATTTCTGAATGTAACAAACTATCTTAAAATACATATATTTTTATAGATCAATGCTTCTGATGCTGTGACTATTTATCAAAAAGTTACTGCTGTAATTTACTGAATGCTTTACTACTGGAATCTGTGATAAGTATTCTGCTATCTCTGAGTCCTCTGGCTTCGCTAATTATTGAGTGCTACAAAACGTTTCCTGATATGTGGGCTACTCTGTATCTTCACTGAAGCATAGTTACTTCTCAATATGGCTGAATCTGACTTCCATTTGCTTAATTCTGACTGTACATATGCAATGCTGCCCCTATACAAAAAGGTATTGCTTATTAACAAAACTCACATGAATTGCATTTAGATCAACCATAAAGGTCAAAATCCGTAGGGCAACAACTAAAGTCCTTTCCTCAGCCTGCAAGAATTAAAAATCAACATTATGACTACAAAAACAACACTTTCAGACTAATGCAAATATCCACAAAACCAATACCCCAAATTATAAAGTCTAAGACCGTAATCTAAGGACTTTTGCCCAATTCAAAACCTCTAGTCTATATTTTGCACCTCAAATATTTTTCTCTTTGCTCAGGATTTACGCCCCATTATACATTCTAGTAATCCTAACTTAACTGAATTTCCTCTCTTCACACATGTAATAAGCAAGGAAGAATTCATAAAGACAGAATACAGAGAAGGAGGTAGAGTTACACTTTTCTAGTTTCTCCTTCCAAGCCTAGATAAATCATCTCTACCCCTTCCAGGAGGATATTATCAAGGAGGAAGAGGATAAGTATGTTAGGCTAATGAAAGGTCCTTCACCTAAAGAAAAAACACAGGCATAAGGGGTTTTTCCTCATTAGGAAATTTTCTTGCATTCCTCCTCTTAACATATTCTAGTAATACTAAATTGATTATAATTCTAATTCCATACCCTGCAGTGTTTCATGCTTTTGTGCCTTTGTCCTTTTGTTTTAACTTACAATATTTTATTTGCCTATTTAATTATTTTCAAAAACCTGGAGGTTATATTAGTATTTATCTACTTATTAGATTCCATTTAAAAAAAAACTGGTGTAATCTAGTTAGTTTGATTTCAGTTTATTTAGTAATGAGTTCATTTAATAGGTTAAACCATAAGGAGTTGCCAACATTCAAATATTTTGGATCTCCAAAAATAATAATTTCAGATGATTCAAATTAGTTTATGTAAATTGGGACAGAATAGGATTTTGTTTGTTTCACCAGTTCCCAGATTACAACAAATTTGAAAAATGTCATCCAGTCTAAGGCAAATTTCCTGAAATTATCAGTTTTTTTTTTAACATTGAATCTCATATTAACCTTATTTAATTTAAGGAAAATTTCCTAGTCTTTGGTATGGCTTGACTGATACTATCACAGAAACATTACATAGACGGGATGATGAATAGGTTTCAAAAGAAATCATTTGGGGTGTGTTTTACATTTTATTAAGTGTTGGTGATAAGGTAGTGAGTATAGTTACCTTCCAAACTGTATTAGTGTATGGCAGTGACTTGGTAAATCAACTGTTTTCAACTTTTGTGCATTTTATAATTTCTGTGGAGGAATAAAAAGATAAGCACTTAAGGAAATTCTGACTTGGTACATTGAGTTGACACATAGCTATGCACTTTTAAAAATCCCATAAATTATTCTGAAATACACTATAGGTTAGAAGTTATTGTATGAGATAAATGTTGAAAGCAAGTCATCCACCTATGCACCCAAAGACTGCTATTGCCTGTACTATAAGATATGAAAACAGCTGCAGAAAAACTAACCAACCCATGCTGAAGTATCTTTCTAACAGCGCAATGTTTTGATAAAACCAGAATACAATAATTTCTTTCAAAGCTGTTTTTAAATAGTCAGATTTAGAGTCCTCTAAGCCAGAAACTAGCCAGAGGCCAGAAAAGCCACCACTGTCATTTAATTGCATTCAGAATGAACTATCCTGTCCACACCCCTGCTGAGGTCAACAAGACTTCGTTGACCTCTGCCAGTGTAACAAATTACTACCAACTTGGTGGCTTAAAACAATACAAATTTATCATTTTATAGTTCTGGTCAGAGACTAAAATCAGAATGGTTGACATGACTGCATTACATTTTCAGAAAAGAATCGAACTTCTTTTCCAGCTTCATCATCAGCCCCTTTGTTCACCTTTAAAGTCATCATAGTGGTCACATACCCATTTCCTCAGTCAAATCTGTCTGTCTTTTAGAATTCATTGCATGTAGTGTCCACACAAATCTTTCAGGCCAATCTTCCAATTTTATGATGTTTCACTAATCAAATAGGTAAAATCCCTTTCATCATATGACAGTCACAAGCTCCAGGGATTAAGTCATGTATATACCATGATGCTATTTAGCCAACCGTTTTTTTTTTCAACACAACTTTCCAAGCACCGCTGATAACACATGAAGGCTGACCTGTATTATGCTTCCTGAGTTTTTGTGTTGATATCTCTTTGAATTCTGAGTATGTAACTTTAGAATTCCAATGTTTGATCTGAACTATTCATTTTAAAGATCTTAAAACTGAAGCTTTTAGGAGATGTCATAAATTTTCTTTGGCACCAGATATGCTGGTGGCAAAGCTGTGACAAGAGCTCGTGAGTCCTAAGAACAGCTTGTGTGCTCATTCCATCACTGTCCAATGACCTGGTAAAATGACACTTCTGGAGAGTTCAGGTCACCGAAATAATCTTGCTCTCTAGCAAGCACTGAGCTAGTCCTTTCCATTGCTACTCTTAAAAAATGATCTGTTATAATGGAAAGAAAAGGTATGGGGGTGAGAGGGAAAAGATGGAGGGAGAGAAATAATTTCCCCTAAGTGGATAAAGGATAGCCTATCTAGACAATTATTTCTTTTTCTTGAAGAATTCAGAGTCTAGGATATCTGTAATATTCTAGAACATGCTGTAGAAATTGTCTGTAAAATTTGCCCATCAATAGGATATGACCATGATCCTTATGTTCAACTTACACTTCTTGCATTAATTAATACATGCAGGTAAAAGTAAGAGCTAGCCATAATAGTTGAATCCATTAGAAGACAGTTTACGTAAGGAAAGGGAATTAACTTGCTATAATTGCCTTATAGGAATTACATTTCAGCCAACATAGCTAAACTCATTGTTACAGAAAGAGCCAAGAAAGAGTCTGTCAGTCAGACTGATGTACCTATCACCATATCTATATTATAAGCCATACAGAGATGCATACCATTCTTTTAATCTGGGTTCTCTGCTTTGACAGACAATCTTTATTACTCAAAGTAATTTTAAAGTAAACTAGATTCTTCCTCAACTTATAAATCTTTTACCCTCCCCAAATTAAAAAAGTAATATATATGACTAGTAGAAGGTTAAGATCTAGGCTCATAGTCTTCAATGTCAGTCTATTTACAATTTGCTTATTTACAATTTGAAATATGTACAAAATACTTATTTCCAACAAAAAATATATAAAAAAATATCTATGGACATAAACTAAATGCTATAAGCCTTAGTTATACAATATATTCGGGTACAACCCTAAATACAGAGGTTAATATTTGTCCTGATTAGACTACATGAGTGTGACTAGTTTTTTTTTTCTTTTTAGTATGTCTAGTATTTACTTTCACTTTCAAGAGTGTCCTGAGCTTTGTGCCCCTTTGTGCAGAGCCAACCTCTTCCCACTCTCACTTCCAGACATCACCTGCAGAGTTCCAAGATCTGAACTCAGTCTCTGATGTCCTAGCAAGGGGCTGCAGGACTGGACATGAAGTTGAGTGCTCATATTGTGAGCATTTAGAAAGGAGGGTTGCTTCTGGATTGCTTTATTTCTAGGAGCTTCATAGAAAAGCTGCCTCTCTAGGTAGCAAACCTTTGAGCTGCCCCTCCTACCCTGGGTCTAGGGAATTCATAATCTCAACAACAGCCAACCTCTGCCATACCCCACCACTTCCTATAGTCACAACTCTGCCTTGCACTATCCTCCCTTTTCCCTTAATATTTTTCCTCTCTCTACCCCAATGATACAGACAGACAGATAGATTAGCTAGCTAGCTAGCTAGCTAGGTAGATAGATTAGATAGGTAGATAGATAGATAGATAGATAGATAGATAGATAGATAGATAGATAGATAGATAGATAGATAGATAGATAGATAGATAGATAGATAGATAGATAGATAGATAGATAGATAGATAGATAGATAGATAGATAGATAGATAGATAGATAGATAGATAGATAGATAGATAGATAGATAGATAGATAGATAGACAGATAGGTAGGTAGATAGGTAGATAGGTAGGTTAGATATATTTGATAGATAGATTAGCTAAATGATAGATAGATTAGATAGATTAGATAGATTAGACAGATACATAGATTAGATAGGTAGATTAGGTAGATAGATAGATTAGATAGATAGATAATTTTTTTGTTGCACCACACACCATTTTGTTTGTGTCTGAGGTGGCAAACAGCTAGACCCATGGGCACTGAGAGAGGTTCTAGCCTGGTGGTAATTTTTAGACCCTTCGCCTAGTAACAATTTAGACAACAATTTATTTACCTATATATTTACTTTCCAATTATTTATCTCTTTTATCTTTGCTGAAACAGTATGTGTTTCAGACACATACTATAGATGCTTGATCAAGAGTAACAGAAATTTAGCTGAAAGTAGCTTAGGCAGGAAAGGGGAAGTTACCGGTTTATGTTAACTGGAACTTCACCAGAAAACTGGCCTCAAGAATTATGTCTTAGAACTTTAAATCTATTTTCTTCATCTCTGCATGCATCAGTCTCCAGGTTGGATACCAGTACCCATGACAGCCCTTCAATCATGCCCTAAGAGACTGGCACCCCCAACTAAAATATTTTAAAGGATCTTGCATAAGACTCCTAGGGAAGACTGGTTGGTCTAAATTAAATAATTTTTTTAAACCCACAATGAAGGACATAAAATATTTTTATAGTTTTATAGTTCAGGACTGAACTCTGCCCACCCATGTGTCTGAGGTAGATTTTATGAAGTTAAAGGAGTTAGATCTGTTGAAACATATGGAACAACTTCTTCAGAGGAAAATTGGTTTTGTTATTAGAGAATTGGAAAAGGGAAAGCTAAATAAAACATATGTTTACTACCCACAGGGACAATTCTTTGACTAAATCTTTCAGAAGATGCATGAGATGGTCTGACTTTACAATTGTAGACTGGCATTTGTCTTTAAGCTTAGCAACAATCCCTCTACTTCAAAAAAAAAATTATATCCATAACAACAGAACCAAAAACACATGAAAAAGAGGATGAACTGAACTTTCAAACATACATAATCAATGCAAATTACAAAAAAAATTGAATTCTAAATGAGCTGCCCTCTTCCCCCACACATTCTGCTTATACATGAAATGGAGGGTGAGGGCTCTATGGCTAAAGCCACATATAGCACATTGGTAGCTGCAGAATGATTTGATCAATGAGTTAATCGTTTATGTAATCTATCCCTTTCCATGTAACACCTTTGTTTTATGGTTGCTTTTTCTGTAGATGGAGGAATCAGCCCCACACTCAAAATTAATTCAAATGTCAACAATCTGAATTACCAACAGAGTATAAAAAGATACAAAAAGTTTATTACATAAAGTGCTTTTCTTTTCTTCTTTTTTTTTTTTTTGTAGGAAATTAGAAGCAGGCAGATCAAATTCAGCTTGAAAGAATGGAAAGGAGGGTGACTTTGCTATTTATCTGGTTTGAGGTGGAAACAGGAGTCTCCTGTCTGTGATAAGGGATTATTGTGATTGGATTTATTTTATAATGACTTGCTCAGATGTGGGGCAAAGTGGAAAAGCACAGGAACTGGGAAACAAAGTTGTGAGTGGTCAAACATCAAAAATGAAAGTAGCAGCCTTGAGATGGAAACCCAACTCTACCATTTATTAAGATGCATGGCTTTATTAAGTTATCACATGTTTCTGGGATCACCTGTATTTTAAGTGAGGACTGTTAGATTTAACTCTCAAGAGAGTTGTTGCAATGTCTGAATAGATAAAAGTAGAGAGCCGAGGATGGTGGGTGCCTGACTCAGTAAAAAAATGAAAAATACTATTTCTCCTTTTCCTGTGTCTTTTCAATCTTTAAAATCTAGGTGCTAGAGTCTAGAAAGCAACTTTTGATATCTTCCAGAGAAAAGAATTAAATTTATTAAGCTCTGTTTATAAGAACAGAACTCCAAGGCAAAAATAAATAATATCCCTAGAAAATTATGACTGAAAGAGGGAATTTAAGATATCAGGAAAGGCCACAAAGGGCAAGATGGTGGAAGCAGTGGTCTCTGTAACTTCAACTCAACCTTCAAAGTCATTAACCTACTTGCTGTATGTTAATGCACCAATAGCATATCCAGAAAGGTGACAAATTTTATTTTTTTTCTGTGAAGTTGACAGTAGAGGTAACCTGAGATATGACCAAAATAAATATCATCTTTCCAAGCACCAGATACATTTCTTTCTGCCCCTCCTTTCCTTAATACATTTATTTTATAAAGAACTTGTAAATTCTTTGTCTGGTATTTGACCTTTGTGCAAATCTGCTCCAAGCCTCTGCCAGTTCTATCATTCTGGAAATACTTATATCAAGGATATGAAAGCCATAATAGCTGAAATCTAAATGTAAATACCCTATCTCCTCATCTCCATAAGAGAATGGACATATTGACTCAAATTCTAAAACTACCTACTGCCATGAATAATAGAAAGTTGAGTTTTCTTAAGCAAAAAGCCAATTAACAAGTACTGATGACTGATGACCTCCTCCACCAACAGCTTAAAAATTCTAGCATTTTATTCATTGGAGCTGAACTCATAGGACCTGTGGACTCTCACTCCTGTTGCCATATTCTTGAATATTACTTACCTGTTTAACTTCATCAGGATGCAATTACACAGACATTTTAACTGTAAATCCAAATTTGTCATTGTTTTGGTTATCAGAAAGTATATTTATGCATGATGTGGTTGTTTTTCTCTCTCTTTTGCTCGCTTGCTCCTTCTCTCACACTCACTCTTGCTTTCACTCTCTCTCTCTCTCTGGAGGTGCACACATATACTTGTACATTTACCCAGGGAAGGAGAAATTCCATTCAGGCAATAACTATGCTGTGAATGACACTTGAGTCTAAATTGCTCAAGTTTTCCTTGGTGACTTCCTGCATGAGACAGCCACACACTATAGATAACGAGTTTTTCCACTTATGGGTCAAAAGTTGCAGTGTTATTTACTTCAGTGTGAAGAGAAGACTGTTATGTTCTAAGTGTAGCTAACTCCTCTCAGAGGGTAGATGGCAGTACTTCTCAGACAAGGGGAAAAACAGAACCTTCCTTGGGAGATACATGAATTTCAATGTCTAAGTTAGTGCTGAAATCTCAATAAATAACAATATTCTACTGGAAGAAAACACCCATTACTTGTTTACTGACCTGCTGTTGTCACTGCAATGTGAAAAGGCCATCATGTCACTGTCTTGGGAAGAAGACTACACACCTGGGAAATTCCTAGCAGTGGGAAGGACAACTTCTAGGGAGTTATGATAAAGATGTAACAGTTGGCTCAGTTATTCTCTATTAAATAACAGAGAATATAATCAAAATATCAAAAGGAAATTTATTACCAGAAGTCATTTCTATTTATAACAGTTATATATATTTGACATAATAGCTAAGTTCCAATCTCTGAAAACCTCTGAAGCTACTCACATTATAGTGTTTTATAGCTACTGATTAACTGAATCCTGTACTAAGATTTTCAAAACAGAACACATCCAAAAAGGGATTAATAAGCAGTATCAAAATCAGTTTGATTCATAATTTTAAGACCCTTTAAAATTCAGGTTGGGTGGAACAGAAGGAAATAATAGGAAAGAGGAAGAAATAGCCTGTTTACAACCCAAAGAAAAAAGAAATCTCTCTCTCTCTCTCTCTCTCTCTCTCTCTCTCTCTCTCTCACCCCCCCACACACACACACGAAGGACATTGCTCACAGAAATATCAAGTAACATCAAGGAATAGAATAGAGCTTCAGGGTAGAAACTGTTTCAGAAAGATAAGAGTAGATCCAAAACTTACCAGTTCCAAAAACAAGAAGGAAAATCTAAGCAGTCCAAATGTGTCTTGTCAAAAATAAAAGACATATATGTTTTAAGATTAACTTGAATACTAGTTATTTTCATTTTAAAAAGACTTGGAGAATAATGATAGAAAACTTTTATTTATTCAAGATATTAAAAGTTTCCCTTTTTTTTTATAGGTTTACAACAATCTATATAAGTTAGAGGCATAGGTTTACACCTTTTACCAAACCACAATCAGCACCAAACATCTGAGTTGTCATGTTTCTTTATATATTCCTGTATTACTATAAAAACTCTATCTTAAAACCACTTATGCTGCATGCCTCAGGTTCTGGTAGCATTTTATTTGTTAGGTGTTTTTTAATTTCACCTTTGATTGTCCCCATTACCCCTTATTCAGTAGCATGTTGCTTAGTCACCACATATCTGAAGCTTTTCCCACTTCCTATAGTTGATTCCCAGTTTCATATCACTGTAATCAGAGAAGATTCTTTTTTAAAATTTGCTAGAATTTGGTTTACAAAAAAGTTCATGATTTATCACTATAGGATCTCCCCCTTCAAGCATGTTACCTAACCACACCTACCACCAGATCACCCACAGTCATCCACCAAAGTTCACTCCATATTGTTTTCTTCCCTCCCTCTCCCTGACTTACTGACAGTCAGATTTTTAGGATTTGTTATTGTTTTAAACTTTACCAGACACTTAATTTCTATGTTTTCACAAATGACAAGAATTTATAGTGTGTAATAGATTAGTAGTATTACATAGTGTATATCTGCCACACCTTCATGATCCACATGTCTCTTTTGAAAACTTAGGTTGCGTCTATAACCTGCTTATTATAAATAGTGTTACAATGAACATAATAGTGTGTATTTTCTTCAAATTAGTATTTTCGCACTCTTTAGGTAGATACCTAAGAAAGGGACTTCAGGACCCTATTTTTAATATTCTGAGAAACACCCATACTGATTTCCATAGGAGTTGGAACAGTCTACATTTCCATCAGCTCTGTAAAAGGGTTCCTTTTTCTCCACATTCTTGCCAATATTTATTGTTTCTGTTCTTTTTGATTTGGGCTATTCTCACAGGTTTGAAGTGTTATCTCATTGTGGTTTTGATTTGAATATCAATGACCACGAATAATAACGAGAAATTTTTGTGCGCCTGATGACCACCTGCATGTCTTATTCGGAAAAGTGCTTGGAATTACAAACACTATTTAGCTCTTTTCTCCATTGTTTTATCGGGCTATCTCTTTTCTTTTTTGTTGTGTTGCATGAGTCTTTAATAGGTCTTGAATATCAACTCCTTGTTGGATGCATAGTGTGTAAATATTTTCTTCTATTCATAAGGTGTCTTATTTTTTTGGTGACAGTTTCTCTTCCTTTGCAGGACCTTAGGTTGATTTTTTTACATTCTCTTTTGTTTTCCTTGCTGTTGAAGATGAATTTATGAAGAAATTTCTAAAGTGTATGTCATGAAGCCCATCCTTATTGGAAAAGCAGCAACCATTTACTCACTGAAATACTTACATCAATAAGGCTAAAGAAAATTCAGTATTACAAGCACCCCTACTAACAATCCATTTAGTTATTTCTCTAGTTGTTCTCTAATTCTGAGGATCTGGTAATTGCAGAAGATAAGTGGTTCTCTATTTCAGTGCTTTATCAAAATATGATAAAGGTGATGATTTTGTACCTTAATAATCTACAGTTGTTGTGAAATAACTATATTGTGAAATATTGTTAAATATATGAAGAAAAAGATTAAGAGAGAAAATACCTTGACTATCTGTTGGTAAACGTTTTGCACTAAGTAAAACTATCTAATGAAAACACAGCAATGCATTGACCTAATTTTAACACTTAAAGAAAATACGAATCACTATTTATTTGTATACATTTTCTTTGACAATATGGAAAGAACTTATAAAATAACAATGGGTCCTTCAGAAAGCAAATTACTTCAAACATGAAGAACAATATGAGTTTCCTTTATAAAATATAAAAGAGGAAAAATATTAGGAAAGCTTTTGGTACTTTTAATGTAAGAGTTGATAATATTGTCAAATTAAAATACTGGACAGATATATCAAAAGTTATTGATTTAGGGACAATGAAAAATGATAGCATTGCCATGGAGTGTTACTGGATTAGTTGGTATGTTTCATAGTCAATATTTTTACACATAGATTTCTATATAGTCTTCCTCATAATATGCAGCTCTACTTGGTGTTTAATTGATTCTTCTTCTAAAGATGCCAGCTTTGTCTAAGGACATTAAAAAATGTGTTAAGAGGGAAAAATAAAAGGAACTTGTAATAATATCCCCCAGTACATTGCTAAGAAAAAAGAAATGGATCAAGGACCTCTGTGACCCATTAGGGGGTATACTTTTTATTATTACTTTTACATTTACTAAAATGAACTTCAGTACAGAGGTCCCTTTCCATATGACTGTAAGTATACAAAATACAATTTATTCAGAAAGGGTCAAATAAACTGGAACTGGATAAATAGAATTGATATGGTAATTACTCTTCTATGGCTCATCATACTGACAAACATGGACATAGGTAGCATGATGAATTGCAATCATTCCATCATAGGGAAGCTGGCTGGATTAAGCTTCATAGTTTTATTTAAAATGTGTTACTCTGATAAAGTGAAGAGGAATAAGTGAATAAAAATTCTCCCCAGAAGTCATCATAAATAATTCAGGCCAAATATTTTAAAAATTAATGCAAATTTCAACTTAAATTGGTTGCAATTTATTTTTTCACTCTACCTCCTATTTCCAAAATTAGCCTACATTCTATATTCTACCAGGTATTCTGAAGTTTGAAAGTTAGTGATGTGAGATTGCTCTCCCCAAAAGAGCCAGACTTATTTTTCTTAATATACTCAGAGTGCACCTCTTCCAATAAGTGCCACTTTGGCATGGGGAACTAAAGGTCAATGGAGACCTTGTGGGCCTCAGCAACTCTATTACCATTACTTAAAGAATTTAGATTATTTTAAGTTAAGAGCAGTGGAGGCCCTAGGGACTGAGAGCAGCTTTGCCCTTTTCTCAGTAATTTGCCCTTTCCCTCACTGCAGAAGCAATCATTGTTCATCCTTTTTATGACCCAGATGGATGTATTTTGTGAGAGCATCATCCAGGTGAAGGTATAGTGGGGAACACATCCACCTTATCTAAAAACTCATCCTTTTATTCTCAGAGTAAGGGGATGAGGTCACACCACTTGTGACATGTGACATCTCCTTTTTCTCTCCCCTTGATACCCCAGGTCTTTAAACAAAGGCTACATATCCCTAGGCTGTCCCACTTTACTTTAGTGTTTGCTGTAATGTAAATTCTCCATATTTCTGTCCTTTAGTGGTGGGTATTTCTCCTAGTAATCTTATGTAAATTTGCTCATCCATACAGTCTGCAAAGAACATTAATAGATGGAGGAATATTCCTCTGTACATCAACAATAAAATAATGTTATTTCAATTAATTAAGGACATACATTCCTTTTGATATCAGGTGTAAATAGGGCAAAAACCTCCAGGCAGTGCACCCAAGGAAAATAACTGGTGTTTTTAAAATTCAGCTTCTGCCCCTAGGCACTTTCCACTCATAAAACAGGATAGTTGCAAAAGTCACAATGCAATTTAAAATATAAGATTTGTTAACAAGTTATTAACAAAATAAATGTAGAGTTGTTTATGCCACAAGTGACCAGTTATCTTACCCCAATCACCGATTAGTCCCAAAACTCAAAAAAAAAAAAAAAAAAAAGCATGTCTAAGATGGTGCCTTTTTGCCGCTCCAAACCTTTATCAGGTCTTTCACGAACTCCAATGGACACAAATTCCAAATTTTCCCAGTCCTCCTTTTGCAACTTCTCCCTCCAGCTTTCCAAGCTGCTCAGTTTCTCCAAGGTTCTTCGAACTTCTCCCGCAAGTACTGATACAAAATCAGCTTACACAATCCCTGACTTTCTCCAGGTACCCACTTTTCAGCTTTCAAACAAAGCAAGCTTTTTTTCAAAAAATTTTTTTCTTTACTGTGCCACTTCTTGCTCTGTCACCTTGCACCTTTCTTTTTCAGGCTTGCCATTCCAGGGCAATGGGCCACAATGCTGCCCACCTGGGCAGTTGCCCCACCAGGCTTCTTCAACTGGTACCCTACATGCCTGGCCTCAACATGGCTTCTGGCCACACTCACTGGACCGGCCCTCAGCATCCATGGTCTCCCCCAGACAGTCATCTCCAATGTCCAACTCCACTACTCTTCTGCCACCACTCTTGCACCATGGTTCCTTGCCACTACTGGCTCACTTTTCACTGGTGGCCCATTGTTCAGCTGATCCTACCTCCAGCTGCTCTGCCTTTTCTGTTTGTTTTTCTATTTTTTTAACTGATGCACACACACACACACACACAATGCATACTACATCATATACTACATCACTACCCTGAGGTTCTCCCACTACCCTATCACCTGCAAACCATCTTAATCTCTTGTGCCTCCTCCCCCAATTTTACTTTCCTCCCCCTCTCTTGCTCTATGCTTTACTTCTGTTGGCAATTTTAAATTTTTCTTGTTTGTTTGTTTGGTTTTCCTCTATCCTTCATATAAGTGAGACCATCCCATATTTCTCTTTTTCTTTCTGGCTTATTTCTGCTAACATGATTCCTTCAAGCTGCATCCATGTTGCTGCAAATGACATGCTTGTCTTCTTTGATTGATGAGTAATATTCCATTGTGTAAATATACCACATCTTTTTCAGTAATTCATCAGTTTTGGGGAATTTGGGTTGTTTCCATATCTTGGCAATTGCAAATAGTGCTTCAATAAATATGTGCATGCAGGTGTCCTGTGGATTAGGGTTTTTGTATACTTTGGGTAGATTCCCGTAGTGGGATTGCTGGGTTGAATGGTAGTTCTACTTTCAATTGTTTGAGGGTCCTCCACACAGTTTTCCAAAGTAGTTCGACCAGTTTGCACTCCCACCAACAGTGTAACAGTAGTCCTTTCTCTCCACTTCCATGCCAGCAGTTGCTGTTGACCTTTTTGTTTGTTTGTTTGTTTGTTTGTTTTTATGGGTCATTCTTAGTGGCATAAGATGGTATCTCAGTGTGGTTTTGGTTTGCATTTCTCTGATTATTAATGATGTGGAGCATTTTTTTCATATGCCTAGTTGCCATCTGTATTTTCTCTTTGGAAAAGTGTCTTTTTAGTTCTTTTCCCCATTTTTTAACAGGACTTTTTGCTTTGTGCCTATTAAATTGTGTGAGTTCTTTGTGTATCTTTGTTATATATTTTATGGTTTTTGCTCTACCTTTTTTCATGCTTACTCGTTCACATGTTTTTCTTGCTCAGTCTTTCAGATCCTGCCCATTAGGGTAGCATGGCCTATTCCCACTTTTCCAAGTGCATCATAAATTGGGGTTCCCCAGGCTGATCCACTCAGCCATACTACCGATTATCACTTGTGGCTTATAAACTTAACAGTGGTGGTTGGGCAGTATTATTCTGTTTTCAATGCTAACATGGAAATAGTGCTCTACTGAGAGAGCTTCTTGTTCCTAATCGAAGCTTAGAGTTGAAAATTTTGGATGGATGCTTTCACAAGGTGAAAAAACAGAAATGTGGTTATGATTGATTAACTAGTATTTAAGTTGCCTATGGAAGCTTCCAGGAAACTGAGGTGCAGTCAGAAAGAATTATTTGTCACAGAAAATCAACCTAACCTGATCCCAAAGTAATGAAACTCTACAAAGGAGCGAACCCCCACTTCTGCTAATGAACACAATATATAGAAACATCCCTTGTTTTGACTAAATGTATATCATATTCTAAGAGTGCCCACCTGTGTCTATGCAAGTGTTACTTTTCCTTAACTTGTCCCTTTCAAATGCAGCTTTTCAACTACTTGTGTCTATGCAGGCACCCATTTTTCCTAAATAAACCTTTAAAATGTAACTTGCGCCTGCATGGGTCTATGTAAACATGGTTTTTCCTTAATAAGCTTGCTGTGCTTTAATAAACTCACCATATGCTGCTGAATAGGAAAGTCTGTTGAAATCTTTCTCAGAGGGACTGAAGAACCCCACTGACTAAACTGCAACATTCCCAGCACACCCCTGTTCTCCTACAATCAAAGTCTGATTTGGTTGGATGGATTGAGACCTTAGTTGTGCTTGTCTAAGATTTAGAAAAAAGCAGTTCAATACATTTTTATACTTGATACATCTTGAATTCAATCATGCATCATTAAACCAAACTCTTCAAACTGTCGAGGTCTCCATTCTTTTGCACAAGGAAAGGAATGATACTTTTCACTCCTGGGATCTATAATTAATATTGTAAATAAAATTCAGATATCTGTGCAGATAAAGTGCAGATAATTGATAGTGGGCAGAATGAAAGTGTACTAAAGCTTTTTGATGTAGCACTAACAAAGTCAAGACATTAAACAATCTTCAGGGGGCAAAACTTTTCCTTTCCTAGTAGTTAGAAGTCTGCAAATTAACTGACAATATATAGACTAACAGAAGGAAAGACAAAGTTTATGTCTACCACAGAGTTGCTTTGCAACAAATAACTTGTGAAATAACCCTTAAATAAGATATACATAAATACACACACACACAAACACACACACACATACACACACACAATTAATCAACTAATCAATAAACCAAGAAGGGGTTTGGGGTTTCAATGGGAAATGATGAAAGATACTACATGACTTTTTGGTTCTAACAAGAATGGGCAGTCTGTCTCCAAGACAACTGAATTCATAGAAACTCTCTGAAGGGGACTTGATGGCTGCTGTGTTTTCTGGAGGCTCTACTTTAGTCAGATCAAATTTCTTTCTTTACCTTCTGTAGCTCAAATGTCTTCACCTTAAGATAATCTTTATACCAACGCTAAGAGTATCCCACATCTTTCCTTCAAAACCCTAGACCCTAATCTTGCCTTTACTTTTCTTTCCCCCAGAAGGACAGTAACCATAAAAATGGTCTACTTGCTTGAAGGAAGGTTTTTTTTAAAAGACCTTTTCCCTGGATTTTTATTTGCATTTAAAAGAGAAACTAAGTAAGTTGTATACATGATTTGAAGAAGATTACACAGCATGTGGTCACATTAAGTTTGGATAATTTGTTTTAAATCACTTTTAGAAACAGAAAAAGTCCATTTTTTTATTAAAAGTGTGATAATCTTTGTAGCAGATTACTCTTTTTTTTAATTTAACTTTTTTTCCTTTCATCATTGCATTCACCATTTTTTCCCCATCAACATATCCCCATGTCTCCTCTTAACTTTTATTTCATTTTTAGTGGTGTTTAGTTACCCACAGTCAACTATGAATCAAAAATACATATATAATAATAAGACATTTTGAGTAAGCACATTCATATACCTTTTGTGATACTATCTTGTTATAATCACTGTTTTGTATTATTAATTTGTTGTACATATTTTATGGTCCTAATTTATAAATTAAACCATATCATATGTATGCATCTATGTATATATGCATGGGTTTGTACAGGGTTTTGTATTATCTGTGGTTATAGGCATTCATAGGGAGTGCTGGAATATACCCCTTGCAATGGAAGTGAAAAAGCAAGAGTGCTATTGTATGAGAAGGTACATATGGGTATGTATTATATGGTAAATAGACATTATTTATTTTACTCTTTTATGATATTTCCGCTGTAACTTTGCAATTTAAATTTCATTCTTCGGTCTGCAGGGTTAGTGATTTTGCCAGCTTAGGTTTATTTCTAGGTTATCATAAAGCAATGAACATCAAAGTCATTTAATGACAGTAGTCCCCCTCACCACAAAGAAATGGTGGTTATACTTATGAAGATTTGAAAATTATACTTCTAGATGAATAATTCAGGACATTAATTGAATAACTGTCAACCCTCCAAAATTTTATAATTTATACATGCACTTTCACAATGAAAAGGTATGTGAGGTATTATCTTTCTACAATACAAATATAAAATGTTGCTTCTCCAATATAAAAATCTAAACTGTCTCCCCATCTAAAAGATTTACTTACAAAACAATTTCAAATAACTTCTCCGTGTTTATCTCCTTTTCTCTTATTTATGACCAATCACAAATAGATTTTGACTTTCAGTACTTCACTACAGGGGAGGTAAAATTAAACATCTCTCTTCTCAGAGGATCTCTGTCTGAAAACTAAATTAGCATGAGACAAATTAACAGGAGAAATTTATATGAATTTATTTAATAAATGTTTTTTGCAACACAGAAGTCCACATAAGGAAATAAAGAGTGGAAGGAATGGCACAATCTAAATGGCGTTATAACTAGACTGAACAAAGAGACAATTGTGGAAAAGTAAACTATGAGGAGAGGATAAAGGAAGATTAGAATTATTTTCACAACTGATATTTACACAGAATTCTCTAGGCTTCAACTTCCTGTCCTTGATGATAAGAATGTTACTTCCTTCCTGGTTTATGAAGGACATCCTTATGGGATTTTTATCTCCTGTTTTCAGAAAGATAAAAGGAAAACCCAGAGCATTCCTCTTGTACCTCTTCTCTAGCTAAATGAGTTTAGCTTAAAACAATTTTTATAGCAAGGTGAAATATTCTGGAGTGGCATATTTTGGATTCCTGTATGACCAACTGTTAAGGTCTCTTCTAAGGTCTTATGAAGGCTTCTAAGATCTGCAGGGTTGGTGATTTTGCCAGCTTAGGTTTATTTCTAGGTTATCATAAAGCAATGAACATCAAAGTCATTTAATGACAGTAGTCCCCCTCACCACATGCATTACTTACGCTATTTGTTTTTTTCCTGGAAACTTAGGATTCTGTATTTTTTCTCACAAGTTCTGCTTCAGAATGTCTTCCTAAGCTGACCCTCCTATTATATTTTTCATGTACTATATCATGCTTTCTTTAAAACTTAACCTGGTTCAGTAGACTATCAACAGAAATTATTTGTAATTATTATAACTATTAACACATATATCCTTGACCTCATAAATTGTTGCATACCTACCAGGTAACTACTATAGATAGGTCAGTACTAAATATACTGTTTGATGAATATTGCCTACATTAAAGAATTAATTTTGAGACAAGAGTTTCAATGACCAGTTTGATATCCTTAAGGCAGTTTAGAAAATTACTATACATGAATGGGTTTATGGAATGAGGGGCAGATTTCAAAGATGTTAGAGTGCTCAATGACTATTCTCTCAATAGTAAATATGATGGTGATAATGACCTCAAAATATTCAAATCCTCACAAGCTTTAAGAA
This sequence comes from Uropsilus gracilis, assembly GCA_004024945.1. Taxonomy (NCBI): domain Eukaryota; kingdom Metazoa; phylum Chordata; class Mammalia; order Eulipotyphla; family Talpidae; genus Uropsilus; species Uropsilus gracilis. Next base: position 47,408 of record PVHY01010908.1, read on the forward strand.
AGATCAAGGAGAAAGTAGCTATAGGGCAAGGTTTCATAGTAAGAAACAGGAGATAGAAAATTGGAAAGGGGAAGAGAAGACATTGTATATAGTGTAGAATAGGCTTTCTTTAAGATGTTCATAGCAGGCCTTTTTCCAAAACATGTCAGCTGGGTTCAACTGGAGGCCTTGTGGGTCTTAAGGAAAACTGTCACCATTACTTGAAGAATAAGATTACCTAGATTGAGGGTCCTCTCCAGAAATCACCTTTTATTAGAGAAACCAATCTCAAACAGGGCAAACATCTAGAGTCTCACCATGCAAGACCCCTTCCACTCCCCTTGATCTCCAATCCCAACTTCTTTCTTTAGTCAGTATATTAACCCACAGTCTGTGCCATTTACTCTACAATATAGAGCAATATAAATTCTCCACACATACCTAATTAAATTTGGTCTTTTTCTCTTAACAATCTGTTTGATGCTGTTTGCTCTATCAGCCCATGAAGAACTCAGTGGGATGGGGACATTTTCTCCTAACTTGCTGCAGTAGATGTTGTACATGAGTAAAGCCACATAAATAACAACATGTATTTATATTAGTTTGACAAGAGAAAGACCATTACCTAGGAAAGTATTAGCTAAAAACAAATAGATAAGGTTAAGATTGTGGGATATTTTAAATGCTGATTTTAAAATTTGATGTATACTTCTAATGTTATTAACAATCTTCGGATTCAGGTTAGGCTTGAACTAAGTTTGTCTGCCTTCCCAGCCACTTGGGCCAGGACAGCTATCCTGAAGGTCAACAGCTTCCACCCCAAAGACTATCTTGTGTGGGCTGGGGCTCGCAGTGAATGAGTGTCACTGGCCCAAGGAACTCCAACTCGCTCAGGCCACCGCACCAGCAGCTGTGGGAGAAGTTCACATAAGCCAGGTGAGGTTCCCTGCCAGACTACCCTGAGGCAGCTCCCAGCTGCCAAGGAAATGGTCCCAGGAGAAAGGGTCGGACTGCAATTTGCAACTGAAAGGATCCTGGCCATTCAGGTTAGGCTTGGACTGAGTTTGTCTACCTTCCCAGTCTCTCGGGCTGGGACAGCCATGCTGAAGGGCAACAGCTTCCACCCCAAAGCCCAAAAGTGCTGGCGCCGCTACACAGCACCAGTGCGAACTCAGAAAACAAGGACACTCACTACCAAAAGCACATAGGCAGAGTTAACCACAAATATATGAGTTTCAACATGCCTAATACTAGAGCAGTAGTCACCCAATATGTAGAACAGATCTGAAAGGAAAACACAGGAAGGAGGAAGAACATAAATACTCAAGCAAGCCCTAAGAAAAATAACTCACCACCAAAGGATAAACAATCTGAAGAAACCAACTTGGATGGCATGGAAGAAAAGCTCCATATGTCAGACAAAGAACTTGAGTGATGAAAGCACTCAAAGAGGCCAAGGAAGAAGGGGAAATAAAGGGTAGAAGCCTTCAACGAATTAAGAGAAGTAGTATAAAAATATAAAAAAGAATGCAGTAAAATGAGCAATATCATCAACATACAAAAAGACAAAATTGAAACCCTAAATAAGAAACTGAAGGAGATGCAATGCATAAAAGGAGAAATAGAAGAACTCAAGAATGCAGGGAAGAGCCAGGAAAGCAGATTAAAAGAAATAGAAGAAAGAATCAGCACACTAGAGGATACAGAAGTAGAGAGAAGGAAGAAAGAGAAAGAGAGAGAAAAGCAGAGTAAGAAAACATAAGAAAAAATCAGAGATCTGTCAGATACCCTAAAGAAAACAAATATAAGAGTAATTGGAATACCAGAAGAGAAAGGTAAAGAGAAAGACATGGGATCTGAAAGACTCTTCAATGAAATAAAGGAGGAAAATTTCCCAAATCTGAAGAAAGAAATGAAAATAGACATACAGGAAGCAAAAAGGATACCAAACCACTTTAATGAAAGAAGAAACACAGCAAGACATATCACAGTAAAACCTACAAAAGCTAAAGATAAAGAAAAATTTATGAGAATAACAAGAGAGAGGAAACAGATAACCTACAAAAGAAAACTAATCAGACTGACTTCAGATTTCTCAAAGGAGACACTCCAGGCAAGGAGAGAATGGTGTCACATCTTCAAAACACTCCAAGACAAAAAGTGCCAACCAAGAATATTCTACCCAACAAAGCTGACCTTCCTTTATGAAGGAAAAACCAGAACCTTCTCAGACAAACAAAGCCAAGAGAAATTTGCCACCACCAAACCCCCACTCCAAGATATCTTGAAAGAAGCCCTAAGATCAAAACCTGCAGAAGAATAAAAGGAATGAACAATAAAAAGAAAAGAAAGAACAAACTAAAACAGAACCCCAAATAAACACCAGGAACCAATTGTTGGACCCTTAAACATCAATAATTTCTCTAAATGTCAATGGGCTAAACTCATCAATCAAAAGACATAGAGTTGCAGACTGGATTAAAAGACAGAACCCAACATTCTTCTGCCGCCAAGAAACACGTCTGATCCCAAAAGACAAGCATAGATCGAAGGTAAAAGTATGGAAAACAATTCTACAAGCAAACATGCCCCCCCCCCAAAAAAAAAGGCAGGAGTAGCCATCCTTATAGCAGACAAAGCAGACTT
>PVHY01010909.1:0-50010 GCA_004024945.1 Uropsilus gracilis
AATAGTATCCACTCTCAGGATGTGCAAGCCTCAATTCAGATGCATATGTTTATAAGAAAAACTGTAACCAAACCAGTGACTCTCCAGAAGTCTCTCTTTATTCTTGGAGACCCACTATAGAGACTACAATAAGGTCTACACTGTAAATTTATTGAAACTGAGGTAGAGAACACTACAGTTTTTTGTTTTATTTTGTGGACAAACCTAATACCTCCCGGTTATATTATAGCTCTCATATTGATAAAGGGCACTAAAGTATTCTAACATTCCCTACTCAGGTAAAAAGTCAAAGAAATTATGAGACAATAAGCTGAAGCACAGCTAAAGAAATGGGGTAAGAGCACAAAATTTGAGAATTAAAAGCCATACAGCAAAAATAAATAAATATATAAAAATATAAGCCAAAAATATAAAAGTAAGGCAAGTGTGACAAATTTCTCATATGAAATCCATTTTTCAATTAGAGTGATTGAATCCAAGATGAGAACTGTACAAGCTCTAAAATTAGAACTTTCTAGTAAAGCCCAAATGCATCAGTTATCTCACGACACACAGCGCTAGCCTATGATCACATATTAGCTCTTCAGTCTAGTATCATGACAGCCATGTGTATGCAAGTGGGTTGAGGGACAAAGATGACAAAGGTTGGGCCTGTATGTTCCCTGCCCTTGAAACTGGTGGACCTTTGACTTTTCCAACTCACAAAATTGAATACAGGTGCTTCTGGAGAGGAGTCACCTTTATGAAGCTGGCAGTGTTTCTTTCTTATCTTGGGAAACTTGCCAGCTGTCCTGAGCTTCCATTTAAGAAGTACAATTACACTGGCACCTGTCTCTCCCATGACAAGGGGACATGGGAGAGAAGTCTCTGATAAAGTAGCTGAACACCACTGAAAGATTCCCACTGATGCCTGTGAAACAGAAGAACCACCTAACCAAGCCTGTCCTGATCCGAAAAGTTATGAGAGATAATAGTTTTTGTTTTACATCTTGAAGTTCTAGGGTAGTGTGTTATGCATATATAGATCATTGGGACAGTCTCTCTTTACTTCATTTAATCTAGTTCTCCTCTACAACTATCATTTAATTGCTTTTATTATATCATCACAAAATATATTTATTAAATGTCAAGCTTAACTCTGCCTGCCCACTCAATCATTCCCATTTTTAATATAGACCTACCAATGAAGCCAGAAGATGGAGGGTTGGGTTGAATCTTCTCCTTAGTGTTCTCCTGGATAATATCCCAAAGCTGCCATATAAATTTAGGATGAAGAATGTAAAATGGCTGCTTTGGGTTTCTCTGACGATGCTGAACATATGGAGTGAACAGGTTGTAATCTGGTTTTTTATACCACTAAAAGAAAAAAAAATTAACACAGTCAATTACAGAGGCCACACTATGAAAATAAAATGGCAGCATCAAGGCGCCTGTGTACATGTGTGTGTGTTGTGTGCATGCATGTGTGCTTATGTATGTGTGAGTGTGTGTGTGTGAGAGAGATGGTTGTGTGGGGGAAAGAGATGACTCATCACTTCCATGTACTTTCTTACTGGATGAAGGACTAAGGTTCTAGCGCTGATAGGGACTGATGTTTTATTCTTTAATAAACTGAGGGAGATGGGGTAAAGTAAGGTCAACCATTATTTCTGTAAAGAACTAGGAGTTTCCACTATAGTCAATAAGCTCTGCCATAGTTCTTTAACATCAACCATAGACACAATGACTCATGAGTAGACATGGCTGTGTCCCAATAAAACTTTATCTACAAAAATGAGGGCCAGATTTGGTTCATGGTTATAGTTTGCTGATCCCTCAACTCAACCAGTGTATTTCAAATACAGGTCCTGCAAATTTAATATATACTGACAAAAAGCATATACCTCATCATCTGTATATGGGAACTCTGGAGTGATGGAAACATTTCTTTATGTGGTGGTGGATAAATTTTCTAATAGTCATCATAATCTACATGTACTATTTTATATAAATGAATGTATAAAAATTGAAGAATAAGATTCATTCTTAAAAAAATGTGTGCAGAAATGTCTCAGGTGCTATCAAGAAATGGGGTTTGGAGAAAGTGTGTGAGGGAAAGGGTTACCTGACATCTCCTTTCAAACAGAAACTCTGGATAAATGGTGGGAATATATTAAGATGGTAAGAAAGATTCCAGAGTTGTATGGGTTTTGTGGCTTTTAAAATTATGAGAAGAACTGGGGCCAAATGATCATTAGTAAGCTGTCATCAAGCCACAAGGAAGTGGCAATGCAGCAGGAGGAATGTGAGATTGGTCTCATAACCTTCCCCCACCTGGTCCCCACAGGAAAATTTCAGAGGATCCACAGAAAACCCCACAGGAAGCAGCTCTGTCACTTGGACTTCAGCCCTGTTGCTGCTCACTGTCATCAGGCAGATGATTCTATGCCTTAGGCTTGGATGCTTTCAACACAGGAACAAGCAGTCTGTCCACAAACAGCAACAAAGTTGTCAGAGTTTAAAATGAGAGAACCTTAGGCTGGGAAGGATGTTGAGAAATTCAAACACCCATTTGATTCTTGATTCACAATAGATGGAACATGTGAGAATCAACTGGAGAGTTTTCTCAAAAACACAGATCAAGACTGGGTGCTGCATTTATGGAAACAGGATTCAGACACATATTTTGAAAATCACTCTAGATTAGTAGAAAATCACTCTAGATGATTTGGATTTGCACTCCTGGTTAAGAACCAGTTAGCAATCATGGCAGGTCATGATGCTAAGTTCAGCTTCAATTTCTAGAGAATAGTGTCAGAATAGCTCTTTCAAAGAAGCAGCGGGCCCTCCAGGGAGACCCATTCGACCATGGGGAACTCTTTTGGACAGGTATATCTTGAGGAAGCCAAGATCTGTTCCCCACATTCATTCATTTCATTTTATATCCTCTCTGGTCAGGGCAGAAGTAGAAAGACACTCACTGGCACAGTCAACAGTAATTTCCAGGAATTTAAATATCTTCCATTTTCTTCTGTCTTCATCAACAAGCAAGTGCACTGGCTTCTTATGTAAACTTTCACCCAAAGTAGCTACTTGTTAAATAGGCAATAATTTGCAAGAATGTCATTAATATAACTTGTTTGTATTTTGGGCTAGTGATAAGCTTGTTTATGCTCAATCCACATGAGATTAATAAAGTCAAGTGAAAGTCAAAGAAGGGCACACACAAGCAAAGCCTGTAGGGGATTACATTTAAATAATAATGAATTGTTGATTCATATCTACGTTTCCTGGCCAAGCATCCAGTTCATTTCATAAGGTATTGTAACAACCTGGAAGGTAATGTAACAATGGAAAACTACTGAGTTTAATCAGTGTAACCTCCAATATAAAGAGGAATTTCTGGATAGACATTGTACACTTCGTTTTGTTTTGCATTCTTAAATCCTTCCAGAAAAAAGTCTTTGGCCTTAGATGGACAAAGCCCGCCAAATGTGCTACTAGAACTAGGTATCAAAATGGTGTGAGCACATTTACATAATGATCAGTTTCATCCTGTCAAAGCACAATCCTTCACTTGGTTTCATTCTTCATCAGTTAAAGACAGAGGCAAGAGGCACAAAATGAAACACTTACCAGGTTTAGATTTGCAGAATAAGGAGCGGGATCCCAAGCAACCAAAATGACATCTTTATATAATGAACTGTCAATGAAGTGATGGTTGGGGTTGGTCAGAATCTGCAAATACAAAGAAAGGGTGCTTCAAGACAAGTGCTTGACTTTTTGAAAGTAGACTTTAAAAGATGGGAAATTTTTAAAAAGGAATAAGCAGAAAAAAATGTTCCCTAGACTTTATATTTTCTCCTTGGGGAAAAAGGCTGTCAGTGTACACTTAAGCACTTAAAGAAATATTTGGAAAAATGAGGACTTAAAAAAAATCCACTAGTTCTTACATTTCAAGAAGCACTGTACTTTTATCTGGTGGTATCAAAACCAGCTCCTGAAAGACACAAGTCCCTGGCTAATTCAGCACCCCAGTCTCCTCTGCAATTGTCTTGACAGGCAATCTGAGAGTTGCAGGCATGGATGACTCCAGTTATTAAGGACTCGTGAGTGCTAACCTCAGGACAAATGGAACAAGCAAGAGCTAGTAGACTTAAGCAGTACTGGGTGACCGTCTACACTCTGAGGCCCTGTCTGGCACTGGAGGAGTTCTTTAGTTTCATCTTCCAGCTGTGTTTTTACACAACACTCTTGGGGAAAGAAATGATACATTGATTTTCCTATTTTAAATGCACTTTTTTTTTTCAGTTTTAAGATGCACTGTTTTTATTTATGTTTTAATGTTTCTATGTTTCTGAAGTTAGGATGTATGGTGCAGGTGACCTGTATTTTAATATGGTGGATTTTATCTTCTGTGTTGGAAAAGCTATTTTTAAATGAACGTGAATCTTGAAATACATGGTGCCTATGAATTAAAGAAGTATGGCAATTATTTCTTACCTTGCTACAGGCCGTCTGGCTCAAGGCACTATGCAGAAAGTTAATCTTTTGTTTTGCAAGCAACTCATCATAAATCATCCATTGCCTGATTTTTTTCTACATAGTTTAAAACTTTAGAAATTGTGTTTGTTTTGTGAATAATTTTGCTATAAATTTGGGGAAAAAATTCTTCTTAAAAACATAAAAAAAAGAGATATTTTCATTTTCAATTAAATAATCTTTTCCTTTTTTTAAATGCTCAAGTAACTTTCTGAAAGTTTCCCAGTCACTTTACTGACCCTGATATTTTGGTCCTTTCTTTTTCTCCCCCCTTCACCACCAGTGTTTCTCATTGTTCATCATTTCTTTTAATTTTAGCTGTTTTTCTGTTCACAAAGGCAACATTTACTCTATGCCTATTGGTATGTGTGTGATCACTCCACCCCACAATTTCTCTACCCTAGTCTGTGCTTTTGATCCTGATAATTTTTTCCTATTCATATCACATATGAATTTCCATTTCCTGATTTTTTTCTCATTAGTTCTCTCTAACTGCAAGATCTGCAAAAATCAGCAAGATCATGATCATGGATAAGTGGATAATTTCTCTCCCCTTAGCTAGTTAAACAATTTATTAAAAGGCTCTACATTCATGAAAACACTCCATCTGCCTTACCTGGGAATTAATGATGCGCACTGTGGTCTTATTCCCAACATCCTTCTCATAGCCACGTGTAGGAGCAGAGTTAAATCTCAAAACTGCATCATGAGAGTCTAAGGGCACATAAGCGACAACAAACATAATTTCTGTACAAACAACACAATCTAGAAAACAATGCTAAAGGAAATTTTTCAATATCTAAACCTAATTGGACACTACCAGTAATGTTCAGTATACTGTTTACTGAGAATGAGATCCTGGATGTGGGAAATGGACATGGAAACATAGAAATCCATTCAATTATAAGTGGTCCTAGATAATCTAAGTTATATTTAGATACTTGTTAAGAGTTCACATTCTTTTAAAGTGATGTATTTTATGCAGCTCTTCTGAAGATTTCAAAACATTTTAAAGGCAGAATTTATGGGATCAGATAAGGAAGTTATAAAGGGGAGCACTGGTCTGTGACTTCTTATTGTTTGTAGAACATGGACTCGCTCATGATGTATCTAATACTACTGCCTAATGCTGCTGCCTGTCCTCAAGATCTAGTCTCTCATATAGTAAAAGCTACAGAGTTCAATGCAAACTTACTACTTCAGGTTTCCGGTTAGTGCTTTCTTTTTAGAAAATCATCCCTAATTTCTGTGCATTTTACAAACTGCAGTATGATTCACAAGAGCATGTTAGATCATTCTGTATTCCCAGCAATGGTCTGACTTAATAGCTGCAGCCCTGGAGAATGGGAAAGGCCATCAATGGTGCCAGCTACTGAGGCTCTTTATGTTCCCTGACAGTGCATCTTGGCTCACGGAGCTTCAACAACATAAATCTCATTCTTCATGTGACTTGAGAGACTTTTCCAAGTTTTCTCGGTGTGCAGGTATAAACAGGGTTCCCATATCATGGAGGTTGACCACACACACATACACACACACACACACACACACACACACACACACACACACACACACACACACACAGAGTAAGTGGCTCTCTTGACTAAGGGATGAAAGTGGGGATTTGTTCCATCTCCACAAAGCACACAGCTAGTATGTTTCCCAGAAACTGGCCTTCAGCCAATGTTAATTAGCATTTAGAGAATTTCTACAAACTAATTTTTGCTTTAATTGTTCCAAGCACCTTTCAAGTTGAATCTGGAGTAATAACAATATATTGTGGTGGTGTTTCTGATTTACTAAAGAGCCATGTGGACACGCACTGCATTTACCATGACTGTATACCACTCAAATACAGAAAATAGCTCTCCACTGAAGTCCTGCCACCCCCATGTAAGCAGTATCCCCAGGAAAAGTCTTCCTCCTACTTAAGTAAAAGAAATTCAGAGCATATGTGACACCCTTCAAACCACATTACAAAAGCTACTTTTCTTGACAAGTCCTGAAGTCAAAAGAGTTTAGATCCCTGTTTTGAGCACCAAAATGAATATACTTCTGGAACACAAAAATATGTGCAAACTGGCTCTATTATTAAAGTTCTCTATAATGATCTTTTAGGGGAAGTTTTAGAGAAGTTAATGTATTTTTGCAAATGGAGAGGCTTATTTAGCCACTGCCTGCAATGGCAACCTAGAGTTGAGACCAAAATCCTATGGCTCACAAAGCCTAAAATACCACGATTTGGCTTTTGAAAAAGAAAAGAATGCCAAACTGTGGATTTCAGGTAATCTATGCTTTGTATAAAAGATACCAATATGAAACTGAGGCTGGGGATTGCTTGAGTCTGTGGTACCCCGGGCAACAAGAGCCTGAGGTTCCATGGGCAAAAGTAGAGAGACCTAGTCTCAAAAAAAACAAAAAAAACAAAAAAACAAAAACAAACCAATATGTCAGAATACATCCAATTTTCTTTACTGCATAATTTAAGCACTTTTTGGACAATACACTGCTTTATTACTTCTACTGAAAAACATTGTCATAAAAATGACTCAATGATTCCTTTGTCATTATTTAAATTATATTTGAACCAGAAAAATTTAATTTCCAAAGCACCCACTCTCACTTTTTGGTCTCGGGACCCCTTTGCAGTTATTGGGTTACCAATAACTTATTGGGTTACTAATAATTTTTGTATAGCAATATATGCTGCATCAAAATTAAAGTAGAAAAATTTTACGTTTATTTAAAATATGCTATCTGAAAAATAATCATGTTTTGAAAACAAACAAACAAAAAAAATGAGCCACTGCCAGTGTTTAAATGTTACAAATCTTCTTAATGTCTGGCTTTTTAGAAAACTAATTGGTTTCTCATGTCTGCTTTGCATTCAATCTCCTGCAACTATTTTCTTTTTGTTGGAATATGTGAAAATTCAGATACATCACCTAAAATGGAAGGAGTACTTTAAATCTGTCCAGATTACTAAGAATATTGTTCTTAGATACTTCATCAAAACTTGACAAGTACTAGTTCCTTTATGGTTAGTTGCAATGTGGACATTAAAAAAATATCTGTAATAGAGAGCTTTTCATGCTCTTTTGAATTAATATCCATTTGTTTTTCTTTCCCTTTAAATGAAAGATGCACTCATGCATAATTTTATAACAATATGCAATGATCATTTGGAAACTATTTGTTCAATAAACTACATATGTCTTCCAGATATTGATGTGTTTCATTATAGAGTATCATACATAACCATAGAACTTATCAGTTTTCAAGTATGGGAAGCATCCAAGCTCATAGTTGAATGCTTGACTCCTATGCTTGGCAAGAAGAATTCTCAGTTACTTTCCTGTAAGTGATCATCTCAATTTATTTTTGAGAAAATATCTGCCAAAGATCCAAGTCTTAATAAAGTATGTCTGTCAGCCATTCATGTCAAGTAAAAATTGCGTTTTATGGCAGAAGTATCTAGTTCTACTCAGAAAGAACCACAAAAGTGCTTTTCCATGATGCACTGGCAGACAGAAGAGCTTTTCACTCTTCGTCCCATTTTGTCATAAAGACACCTATACTCAAGATTGAAATCTAAAAAACAGTCCCTTTGTTCTGCCTCACCAAGGACACCCATAGTGAAACTGGCACTTTCTTCTCTTATTGCTGTGCCTGGCAGAGAAAACAATGTATACAGCTGCTGCCCACTGCCTTGACTCGTGCTAAAAGCAATGGCACCCAGCACTGCTGTGGTGTCAGCAGGGCAAACAGTGAATAAAAAGACTTCTGAGTGTTATTATAAAAAGTTTCACCTCACCAACCCCCAAAAGTGGGGCCTTAGGCCCCACTGAGCATAAGCAAACACTTCTTGCACAACTGATCAGAGCTGCACTCTGACAGGTAGAGTGGAGAAGCCTTCAGTGCGATGAGCTGCAGGAACTCAGAGGTCATAGGGACATCAGGGTGAGTGCACCCCTATATTGTAGTTTCCCCACAAAATCATGTTTAGATATGGACTGTCTAAATGTAAGGTGAATCAGCCAAGAAGCCCAAACAGTGGCTGCATTCCTAATTAATTACATAGGCATTCCAAATTAACTGTATCACCCCTTAAGGTGTTCCATATTTAAAAACCAGTGTCACACACTGAGGTATGTTTCAAGTTTGAACGATTTCACAAGGCACGGGGCACAGAAATGTCATCTAGTCAAACTCTTTGGAAACGGTACAAGTGTGAAGCCTAAAAGAGAGGCAGGGAAGCTGCCCAGCTTGGAGGGAGACAACCTTGGCAGTGAGTGGAAGGGGAACAGGTTGGGGGTGGGGAGTGTCTGTGGGGGATGAGCTGAGAGTGTGTGTGTCATGCAAATGTGGTTTATAAATACACCTGGCTATGCTCCTTGATAATGGACCTTGAAAACTAAGCTGTCCGTTCACCTTTAGTAAAGAAGGCGTAGATTAGACAGTAAACACCAGGGATAAAGTGAAGCGTCTTTCTGGAGAAGGCAGTTCCAGGCTAGAGTCATTTCATGCTGACCTTGAGACCTGAATTAAAACTGCATTCAAGGAGCAGCAGCCTCTAGGTGTCCCAGCACTTAGGTCACTGGCCTGCAAGGGAACTGTGCCCCGAATTCTTCTTCCTATGCTCATCCCCCAATTCAAATCTGCCACACCAAGGGAACAAAGGCCTCTCTGGCCTTTATGGAATGGCTCCCCGGAAAGCAGGTTCATCTCCCTGAGCCTTGCTGCCCTGGTTTCTCTCTCCTCTCACCAGGATTCCTCCAACTGGGCTTCCTTCCCTCCTGCTTTCAAATCTAGTTTCTCAAGTGATATAATTGGAAATCTGACCTTCTCTCCTTCAAAGACATCCATGCTACTGCACTGCAAGCCCAGAATCAGAGCTGGAGTTCCTAGAAACCCAGACTGGGGTTTTAAAGCACGTCTTTACCTTATGGTAAAGACTTACCTTCATTTTCTTACCTATAAAAGAGAAATAATAACCCTAGCTATTTGGGTTGGAAGACTTAACAAGAGTTAACCCCAAAAAACATTTAATTCAGGAACTTGTCTGCAGTAAGCAAACTATAAATGGTAGTTATTATTACAATTACAAAGTCTAATTTCTGCAAATACAAGAACATCTATGGGTGACCTCCGACCCTCCAGCCTTTCTCCACTCCCCACCCACCCCAGGGGACCCTGTAGTGCTCATCATCTGTAGCCCTCATTGTTTCTCTTCCACCTGTTCTACTGGCCTTTGCCTGAATTTCCCTCTTCTGTGCACTCTGCTAATCTCCTCCTCTGAGGTCATCAGCTCTCACAATGGGGCTCTGTCATCACTCCTCCCCTGACAGTCTACACATCTTTCTGTCCTCCTAACCACAACAGTGGAAATGTCTCTTTAGCATCTGTCTGCAGAGGGTGAGGTTTAGGTCTATCTTTTATTGAATGATCTTTGTGTCATTAGTGACTTGATCATATCTGGCACAGAATTGGAGATCAATGAATAATTGATGTTCATTGAATGATGAACATATGATCTGCTTTTTCACTTTTTTTTTTAAAGGTAAAGAGCTTGGCCAAACACAAGTTCTCAATACCAAGTATTCTATGTTCACTCCCTAGACATATTTCTCTCCAAATCTCATCACCACTCTCTTCCCAGAATCTGAGCTTGTGTACACAAATCCTGATCTCCTATATCAAGGCTGCTACTGTTTGTTAAGGGTAGACAACTCTTCTGTGTGGTGTGTTTTCATGGGACTGCTGATAGGTGATCTCACAACCTAATTATTTTTGTTTTCATTTATGGGTGCAAAAAAAATCAAGTCATGATTCTAGGAAAGAATTTTCCATGTTTCCAAAAACAGTTTAGTTTTCTTTTCAATAATATTCAAAGTGGAGGTGTTTACAAGTGCTACATGGTACCTGAAAACAACTACATGATAGATGTCAGTCTAAGAGTAAACAGGACCACTCTGCATTACCAATGGAACAACCAGCAGAGGGAACCAGCAGGTGGGCAGTCAGGAAGCAAATCGGAGCTCAACTAGGAACATCTATCCACAGGGGTGAGTACTGAGAATTCCCTGGCAGTTCAGCAGTGAAGAGAGGCCTCCTGGCAGGGCTGACATGAGGCAAGCCTTTGGTAGGGTTCTAGATCTTTCTTTCGTTTTCCTTAAGAATACGCTCTTTTGTAAATCTTTTGATTTTCATTTAACCAATTCAAGAACAGATTAGGGGACAGAATCAATTTAGCTAAGTTGTAGAGACTGCTTCAGCTTTCATTTGTTTTTACTTAAACATTTTATCTTCATTTCATTATATTAAAAAAGCCCTTAACAATTGGTGCTAATAGACATTCTCAGGTGAGCAGGAAGGAGAAATGTCAGCATCTGGCTGCTATAAACGCAAGACTGGTTTTACAAACAGAATTACACTACAGTTACATATTCTTAAAATGGTTGGTTCAAAATTGGATTCAAAGGAACCTAGGCAAAATAGGGGGATTTTAAAAGATAATTTGAGTGCTTTTTTCAGAAATGAATCTATAGATGTAATCATGAAGCTTCATGTAAGTGCATAAAACATAAATCAAATCTGGATACTAGAAATAACCAAGATAAAAATGACATTTCATGTTCCTCAGAAATGTGTAATTCTCAGTGTTTTTCACACTCTCTTCCAAATTCTGAACAGCGTTTACAAGGCTCTGGCCAGGGATATTTATGCTGCAATAAAGAGCAAGGGAATTCTCCCTGACATGCAAGAGCGATCCAAATATGCAAGCACGATGCAAAGGTGTTTAAAGCAAAGCAAAACAAAAAAACCAGGAGCAAGTTCCTACTTGCTTTAAAGCATAATACTTAAATTTCATCTTACATTATTAATAATGGTCCTCAGAAGCGGAAAAGAACCATGGTGTTACATGACTCCAGGGACCTGTAAACCACTGCTCTTTCTACTAATAAATTGCAGGCTGCTCTGCTCTGACTTTGGCTACAAGTTTATGTGACACACAGATAGCGTTATTATGAGCTTGGTATAATGTCAGTATGGGGACAGAAGAACCCTAGAACTGCAACTTGCTTTATAATTTTTTTTTTTTTTTTACAAATTTTACATTCAGTCTCAATAGCATGACCATATGAGATGAGGTCTGGGTTGTGGAGCCTAATGACAATGGCGCTTCTTAATTCAAGACAGTTTTGGAATATAAGCCACTCCTCAAGGACACTGAACAACAAATAGAACCAAGAGCAGAGGCTACTCCTTTCTATCAAATGGGTAATGCCCCGTGAATGTCACTTCCAGATTAGTTATGAACTAACACCGTCTGCTGTGAGGCTGTTAGACACCGTTTGTCTTCTATCTGCACTTGAAACCAAGGCTGTTTCTTGGCACTTAATACCGAAGATGGCACATCATAGCAGCCAAATACATGTTTGTTGAATGAATGGATGAGTGTAAAAGGGCTGAGCTGCCTACTTACTGGTGCAGTAATGACTTAACCCGAACATTGAGAGATTCTGAGATTTCTTTCAGGCAAAAACTGAAGTTGTTTGAAGAAGGAATCCTACATCCAGGCTGCACAGAGACCACTGTCTGATCTGCTGGCCTGCCCATCTACCCCACAGACTTTAGGTTACAGACTTCAATAGCCCCTCTTACCTGAGTATTCAGCCTACCTATCTGCCCTACCAATTTCAGACTTACCAGTGCCAGCTGCAGGAGCAGATCCTGAAGAGAAAGTGCTTTCCCTCTGCCATTGTCCCTGGGTCTGTTTTTCTGAAGAGCCCTCACTATGAAACACCTGTGTTCTGGGTTCATTGATGTGAATCTGCAGAGTCCAGAAGGGAAGATGGGATCCTAGGGTGCTGCCTTTTTATTTACCATTATGGAGAGGTCTCTGCTAGATGCACTGGTCATAACCCAAAGGTTGCATTTGTTCTGAAGACTGGGAGCTATGAACTAACTCTTTCTCTCTCTCTCTCTCCCTCTTTCTCTCTCTCTTCTCGCTCGCTTGCTCGCTCGCTTGCTCGCTCGCTCTCTCCCCAGCCTTTCTACTCCGGAAAAGTGAACTCCCTTTTCTGACAAGTGTTTACAACAGCAGTAGGTCTCTTCTCAGAACTCACAGATTCAGCCCCTGAAATAACTAAATGATCATGTATACTTTTCTTGGAATCGATCTCCCTACATCCCTGATTGTTTTTGCCCCATGGATATCTCCTGTTTTCCTTTCTGCTCCTTCCTTTCCTTTAATTTTATATATTAGATATATAGTGTATTGTATATAACATATATTAGATATATAATATATTAGATATTTAATTTTATTTATTAGATATTTATTTAATATATATAATATTTAGATATATATCTCTCTAGATATATAATATATATTATATATTATATATATAATATATATTATATATCTATATACGTTTGTGGGTCAATCAATACAGAACATGGTTTCCATGAGAGATGGTTTCTCCCAGAGGTGAATTTTGAGTAAGAAAGGACTTAGTGGCAAAGGGCTGATACTGAGCCTTGTCACAGGCTAGGGGAGAGCCATGCGGCTCTAAGTTCCTCCAAAGAATACCACTGTGGAGGTCCTAAACAGATGTTGTACCAGGGAGGAAAAAGCACCTGAAGACTCTCCAGATGGGAGCCCCTATGTCCTGAAACCCCGAGGAAGGCTGAGAAAGTACCAGCTTTTGTGCACAAAAGATTAAGATGATGGATCACAGGTGATAACGTGGTGGAAGAACGCCCCGGGGTAGATAACGATGTGAAAAAAAATTTAGAAAAAATTTAGAAAAAATCTAAAATTTATCAATAATAATAAAGAAAACTAAAGCAGTACTAAGAAAAAAAAAAGTACCAGCTCTTGATGCATGGAACCTGAGACAGGGTACCCAGCAGTAACACCCACCCACCAGTCATGACACCCACCTATCTCCTTCCCCAGGGAGGAGTTGAGGATGGCTCCTGCAGACATCACCACCGCGCAGCTCTTAAGGCCTTGCGGGTGCAGCTGGTTCAGCGGCACGGCGGGAACCAGCTTCTGCCACCCCAGCGCAGAGAAGGGCGCCTCGGTGCCGTCCAAGGTCCGCACGCGCACGCGGCCCCGGAGCTGGCACAGCAACTCCCCGCGGCTCAGGGTGGCTACCCGGCGGCCGCGGAAGCGCACCCCGTGCTTGTTGGCGCTCAGGTAGTCTTTCATCGCCTTCTGCAGGCGTGGGTTGAGCATCTTGGAGGAGACGTTTCCTTTCCAGAGCCGGTGGAGGAAGGCCCTAGACATGGAGGAGTACAATCTGTCTCTGTCGCTGCCCTCCTCCAACAGGGCGCCCCTTCCCTGCCTGCGGTGCCTCCTCTTAACTCGTCTTCTCTGGGCCTCTCCAGCCGGCAAAGCCCCTTCCTGCAGGAGGTGGTCCTGGGGGGAAAGGGACCCCAAAGTGCCCTGTGTATGGCTGTGCGTCCCTGGTTGACCAGCAGCAAAAAAATAGTCATCGTCCTCTGGGTAGAAAGCACTTTGAGATTTTCGCCCCATCTGGGGTGAAAAGAACTCTTCTTCATTTTCAAACCCATCTGGCACCGGGGCCCACTTCTGTAGGTCACCCCACTCCATGTGAAAGGGACCAGATGGAGGTCCACTAAGGAGTCCCTTGTTTGCGTCCAGGCTGTCTGGTACAGAGGGGTCCTGCAGGGCGCCCATGATGGCTCTCTGCTTCCCGGGCATGGGCATTAGCCTCCTGGTCTCTAGGAAGGAGAAGGAGCTGGGCATGGGTTCTGCAGGGTTGCTGTTGGTGAAATAGATGAAAATCACCAGGAAAAGGAGGCCCCAAACAAATATCCCGCAAAGCATTCGTTGTCGCCATTGCTTCAAGTGTGGTTTCATGGCAGGTCTCTGGGGTTCGCACCTGTGTCCACAACAGTGGGAAGTGGAGTGAACCTGAAAAATAACCAGGAGCTCCAGTTAACCAACTCAGGACACCTGCCCAGCCACTGCTGGGGAAGAGGATGAGACGACTTATCTCTCAGCAGTCTGTCTGTAAGGGAGGGTTAGAAGTGGCATCAGAAACCAGGATCACCTGAGAGCTTTAGTTATTTCCAGGTGTTACCTCTCCTGCCACCCCTGACCTCTGTAAGTCAAGAGGTCTCACCATCCATTTCAGCCCAAAGTCCCAGAGAGGGGAGCTACCATGGGTGTACATTTGGAAAATCTTTCTAGGCCACCCAGTGGCACGTCTGCCTCTCCATCTTGACACTGCTTAACTAGGGCCATTCCAACAACCTCTCTCTGCAAGTGGATTTACAGAATTCCAATGTGGTATAAAGCAAAGCAAAAGAGTTCAGCAGAGCTTGCCTTCTTTAACCGGTTTATCAGATCACCAAAGGTGCAAAGCTCACACATCATACAGCAGCACAGTTCTGCATTTCTAAGGCTGACAGCCTAGCTGGCTCTTCATGTTGTCCCTCAGGCCTGGGCAGTGTTCTGGGACATGCCAGAGGTTCACCTGAGGTCAGGAATCAGCAATGCTTTAGTGACCGGCTACAGGAGAATGCTATACTGGTGATCTCCATGGGCTTCAGCAAAGCTGCAACTAAAGCCTTCTGACTTCACCCTCACCGTGAATCTCTCTACTGCAAGGAGAGGTATATTATAATTCTAAATAAGGGATGAGATGAGGAGAGTGCTTGCTGATTCAAGACATCTTTCCAACAGATAAAGTGTGGCAAAGGAGGCATAGATGAAAAGTACAAGAATATAATAGGGGGAAAGATACTGTCCTCCATCCTTGAGTATTGCTACATGCTAGTGGGTAGCACAGAGATTAGTATGGAGGAGAACAGCAAAACATGAACAAGAAATGCACCTAAGCTTCAGGAATGCAAGCAAAGCCCTAGGAAAGGAAAGTATAAGGTATGTTTGTGGAATAATAACGGAGCTTGCCGATTCCTGAAGCTGAGCACAGAGCACATCACAGGCAAATATTGAATAAATACTGGCTGAAAAAAAAGGCAAGATTCTGTGTTAGCAAGTTAGGGCTGGGGCTGTATGTCTGCAGGCATGCCTGGATATGCACCTGGGTGGTGGTGTTAGAAGAGGCAAAGAGAACACTGGGGGAAACCAGTAGAAAGCTATTGCTCTCAGGTCACCAGGGACCTGGAGGATTTACCTGAATGTGTTGCTGCATGAGGATGGGGAGGACTGGAGAGTTCTGGGCAGGGAGTCAGGGCTGGAGCAGGGCTTGCAGATGACTTTTTGGCAGGTAAGGCAGGAGCAGGGAGGAGTATACAGAGGCAACATAGGATAAGAGGTCATTAGTAGCAGTCAGACACTCAGAAAGTCTGATGAGAATAGCTCACAAGAAAAAAAATCGGTAACTTACTAGCCCTTCCCCAGCATAGCTGTGCACGACTACAGTACAAAGGCATGCAACGCAATGGTTGGTGTATGTACCCAGCTAAGAAATCCAAATGAGTGAAACCTCTGTCACTGTGCCACCTTGGTAAGCTATGCACTGTCTTGGCAAATTAATGATGTCAAGTAAAAGTACCACATTGGTTTTGTGGCCCCTGAAGTCGAGTAAAAGATGGTTATCTTCCCATAGAGTGGTGGGTCTATGTTTTCTCCCACTGAATGGGGGGAGGGCTTTGTGACCAGATCCAGGCAGGTTCAGTAGGCTCATACCTTTTCATATGCCCTCTCTGGGACAGCCACAACAACACTGCCTTTTAACCAAGTCTGCCAGGTAGTGAGGAAGTGTGAGTCCGTTATGTGGAAAGGCCACCCAGACTGAAAGGTGCCTGGCTCCTCCTACTTTCCTGCCACCCCAACCCAGCACCAAATGAGGTACACAAAGATGTCATCTTGGACGTCCAACCCAGCCAAGCTGAGCTGACTCCAGTCCCAATCTCCCACTGAACCTCAAGTGAGAACACAGCTAAGCTCCATCAACCCATAGAACCATGAGTGATGATGACAGATCGCTGTTGTAAACCAACAAATTTTGAAGTGATGTGTTATATTAGATCACTGGAACAGGTTTTAATAAGAAGTGCCAAATAATTATTGTCCCAAATGCTTCCAACAATGACAACCACCTTGTGAGGAGGGTCTACCCTTCAGCCTATGCGGAGGGTATCTGTGGGAAGTCACATTTAAGTGTATAAGCTGTGCATTTTTAAAAGTTTATTTTACCATATAAAATCACATGAGAAGCCAAACAGATATCCAGACATACTTTCCCCATGCCAGAAACACTGATGCCAAGAAATGAACTTAGAACAATACCAGCAGTTGACACGCTATAGGCCAGAAATTGTGCCTAGCACTCTTCCAGGCTTATCTCATTTGGTCTTCTCACTGCCTAATAAGGTAGGAGACTGTGCACTTATTCATTTTCTAGGTGAAATCTAGAGAGGTTAACTTCCCAAACTACGAGAGCAAGCAGCAGATACTGCAGACACACCCATTTGCTCAACTCTTACACTCATGTTTTACTTGAAGTTCTGATTTCCATCTGATCAAAGCAATTGAGGTGCATTTTTTCCAAATAAGGCTTCTTAAGCTATCTGTAACAAAGGGTCATTTTCCCTCCAAATTATCATAGTCTGATACTTTTGTATTTCCATCTCCAAATGTCTTAGTAACAATGACTGCAAAAGTTTTTCAAATGTACTCTCAAGTTCTGTACACATCTCATCAGGAAATAGTAATAGTTTACAGATGTGCATAGTCTGGGGCCCATGCTTTGAGTAGCATCTGCTAAATAATCTTTCTAAACCTGTATATTTCCTAATCACTCAAGAGATAGTGCTTCAACCTGTCATGTGTAATATGAACAGTTAGAAGCTGTCCTAGTATTTCAACATTTTACCAGAAATTAGAAAATTACCCTTAATAACAATTATTCTGTGCCTACCCCACTGAGTACAGTGCAATACATTTCTAACCCTAACCACTAAAATTAGCACTGTGCTTAGTACTACAGGCAACAAGACATTAACAAGAAAGGCACCTAAGTTGAAAGGGTCCTCAGGACTGCCCTTATACCCAGATACCAGCCTTAACTGGGATCACCTAGGACACCTTACTTCTGGCCATTTGGCTACCCATGGGAGAGGCTCCCACAGCATCCTTTAGGTTTGATAATTTGCTAAGATGACTAACAACTCAGGAAAGCACTACACCATTGATTAGGGTTTTGGTACAGGAAACATGTCATTGAGATATGTTTTTGTAAAGGAAACATCATTTGAGATATCAGGTATGCAGGGAATGGTTTTTTGTTTTTTGTTTTTTTGAGACCAGGTTTCGCTATTTTTGCCAGTGGAACCGCAGGCTCTCGTTCCCCGGGGTACCACGGACTCAAGCAATCCCCAGCCCCAGCTTCCCAGGTAGCTGGGGTGACAGGAGCATGCCACCACGCCCAGCTACTTTTTTGGAACTAGGTCTCGCTACGGGCTCCAGGTGGGACTCGAACCGCGATCCCTAGCCCCGGCTGCTTCATAGGCTGAAACTTACAGGCACGAGCCACTGTGCCCAGCCCGGGAATGGGGTTTTAAGCACAGAGATCCCACACCCTCGCTCTTCCTGTAGTGTCAGAGTAGACCTTCCAGGATTTGGATTTGACACGGGTTTTACCGAGTGACGGACTTAGTGTTCTTGCAACTGAGTTTGAGCTCTAACCCCTGTCCTTTTCCAGAAAGTCAGGCTGGTTGGGAGTGGCCCATTCTCTTATCTCCTGGAAGGTCCTTCTGATGAGCAGCCCCATTCTGAAGCCATCAGTAGACCTACTACCAAGGGTCATTTAATCAAAAGAAAGAGATTCCCATCTTCAGGAAATTCCAAGGACTTTAGACACTTCTTGTTAGGAACCTCAGACAATGACCAGGCATAATCATGATACCTCAACAAGGCTGTAGTAGCTAATTTAAAAGGTGGTCTGTCTTTGTCTGGAAAGCTTTATTACCTAGTTTTCCTGCTCTGAGCAACAGCTTGAAGGGTGGGGGGGGGTACGGGGGCTACTCTGGTTGATTAATAAAGAATGGGAAACAGGTTTCTTTTGTCAGCATTCGCTTGAGAAGATTTTTTTTCAACACTATGTCAAAGGTGAAGCTGTGCATATAGAGTGGCAGAAGTAAGAAAAAAGTCTTAACTTGGGGAAGAACAAGAGCTCTCTGGCCTTAGGGCTCAGAGCTGAGGCCAGGGCCCCACCATGACAGATGACCCCGAGCTGCCTCAGTTCATTGGGGTCAGAAAGCTGGCAGGAACTGGAGTCGCTAGGAGTCGCTAAATCTCAGAGCAGCATGGAGAGTCTCAGACATACAGACTTCATTATATGGAAATGCCTACTTCCCAACTGAAGACATGTGAAACCATTTTCCCCCCATGGGGAGATGACAGGCATGAAAGGGAAGGGAAAAGAATGAGAGGGAGTCTGGGAACACAATGAAAGTAAAGGAAACACTGAGTAGGAGAGATAAAGCCTGCTGTGGGGCCAGGACCCAGGAACAGATTGGCTCTCTTTCTAACCAATCTGCTGGCAAGTAAAAAGGGTGGGATCTGCATAACCTCTGAGCCTGTGAAAGGAACAAGGACCCCACTGTAGCACAGGATGATTTTTCATTAGGTGAGATGTGCATGACTCTAAGCACAGTAATAATAGAAAGGAGTAGGACTGCTGCCTCAGCTCATGACTAGGTTTCCAGGTTTAATAATCCAAAAGCCTTCGCTGCAACCTCTGTCATTGCAAACCTTCTGTTGCCAGGTAAAGGAATATTCTCCAAAATGACTTAATCTCAAGGTAATGATAAGTCATCTGTTAGTAAAGTGCTACAGAAATGACCACACATTTAGTGGGGTCACGGACACTAGCATATTTGTACCAACTCAGGTTAGAGAGCATGGAGGGCATGACCCACGTTCGAGCTGTAGATCCTTCTTTTCCCGAAAATGACCACAGAATTTTGTGGAAGAAATGCCTGACTAAGCAAGAGCAAAAAAGCACAGTTTTCCCCTTTAATATTTATATATAAACTATTACAAACATGTAGTTTAAACCAAGTAGTGATTAGAACAGACACTGTTCTACTCCATCATTAGCTGGGGTGACAGAACCCATTCAGGAAAAACCAGAGGCCCAACAGGCAAAAGGTCTGTCCTTAGGGGCCAGTGATGAAGGGTGTCCTGATCAGACTGGGAAGAGAACTGGTAAGCTTATAAGCAGAGTGTGTGCTTCTTTTCTATAGTGATTCTGACAGGTTTAAATCCAAGTGGTTGTTCTCTATTTGAACTACTTTTATCCATTCCCATCTTTCATTTGCTTGTTGCCTTTCTGGTCAAGCCTCCAGGACTCAGAGGGTGACTCTGAGGTGATGATTACAGGCAAAGTACAAAAGAACACTGCTAGAATTGATTTTGATTGTTCTGCTTCCTCAGGAATGCCTGTATCTTAGATACTAATTTTCAAATAAAGAAATGACTCATTTCTGCAAAATAGAATCTAAAGAGTATTTAAATTTTTCCTTCAAGTCATTCAGAAAGAAAGCACATTTTCCAAAAGGCACAGTTTATTACAAGTTGTCAGATGAAGGTGTGAAATGCAAACAGTGACACGGAGGAACATCACAGTGCAGCTTCGGGTAACACAACTACCTTCTTACTTTGTTCAAGCATAAAAAGTACATAGAAGTGAATTCTGGGCTTTGCAGTTTTAATGGCGTTGCTCTTAAGTGCAGAGGTTGACAAACCTGATCCCTAGTTTTCTTGAATGGAGAGTATTTTCTAACATACTTGTATACGGCTGCCACCACTGCAATCTGGCCAGGTTTTTCTGTGGGTATGGAAAACATTTGTGTCCTTTATTGGTATGGAAGTTGTTTGAACTGATCTAAGCATCTTAATGGTAACATAAAAAAAAAAAAGATTAGTGTGTGAGCTATAGTGAGAAACTGATGTAGCTGAATAATCTTGAGAAGTCATTTTCTTTCAAGATTCATATTTCTAAAATTAGGTCTTGTCACAACTCCAAGAAAACACTCAGTCTGCAGAAAAGAGCTCATATCCCAACTAGAATTCTAGCTCATTGCAACCTCATAAGTTACTTTAACAAATGACTCCTTTTCTTTTTATATTTTTTTTATAAATGTACAAAAGGCTCCAGACAGCTAGATAGGTTAACAGTAAGGATCCACTACCTAGTTTATTCCCTTGTGCTCCAGAAAGACAGAAAGTAAAAGGTCAGTAAGCCATCCCCATCTCTGTAGAACTGCCCTGTAGAACACCCCTGTAGAACTGCCAATTCATGGCCCAGAAGCCAGCAGGGTGAGTGGAGAGCAAGCAGCTTCTCAGGCTCAGGAAGAGAGGTCTTGTGACCAGGAGTCACTAGATTTCAGAATGGACTCAGTGACCCCAGGTATGAGGAGGGGCTGGCAGACTCAATCCTTCTTGCTTAGCGTAAGTTTAAAAATCTAGTGCCAGGACTTGTGGTTAATTTAAAATTTGAATGCTTGAGCAATCTCAGTGGGGAAGAATGTGAACTACTTGCAGGCAGAACCACATTTTACTCAGTTTTGCATCCCCAGCAAAGTATATTGTTCCATGGAAACTGATATGTCTATAATTGATATTTCTATAATAAATGAAATGCATGGCTAGCATGAATATAGTGAGTTTGCGGGAATGGGGGCTCTTGACTGTATAGGGAGGGAGGGTAAGTGTATGGCTGGCTAGCCTTTCCCAGCTGGCAGGGGGTCCAGGTATCTGGAAGTACTTAATCAGCTGTTGCATGGTCAGTCACAAGAGTCAGACTGGGGAGCAAAGGAGCTGTAGCCATGACCGAGTGATCCCGCCACTTCCTAGATACCTGCTGTGTCAGACACTGTAGCTGGCAACCTCCTGTGTAAAGTCTGATACTCATTCTTCAATATCAGTTTAACCTTTACCACAAATTCCTTAGTAAACATTTTCTTTTCCAGTTGGCATACACAGAAGTTGAAGCCTCAGGTGGTTCCCTTCTTGTGCATTTTGCCCAAACCCCATGTGTTTCTTTTTTGTGCTATATCACAAAGTCAGCAGAAGTTATAGAATGCTGAAAACTTTTATTTTACTTCCCTTTCTGATACAGAACACTGTGTAGAATTTCATCAAATTCCCTACACTGACAGAAAGCAACGGTCCCTTAACAGACTGTGTTCCCAAACATTCCTGCGTTGTTCCTGGAGAAACTGATCCTGCCAGTGCTTCAGAATCTCATGTGCCCAAGCTCAGCCTCGCTGGATGGCATTTAGCCCTGGCACATGTACCAGGATGATTCTTCTCAGTCAGCATGGGCTGCCCATTCCCTAGCATGTCCAGAGAGGCTCCTGTGTTAAGGGCCAGACTCAGGGAGCTGTAGAAAGGCAAAGTAGATCTGATGGAATTGTTTCTCTGTCCCAGGAAGGGTGAATGTACAAAGGGATATGGTTTAAAGTGATCTTGGAGAGGTTCAGGAGACCAAAAGAAGGCACTGAAGGACACAGCAGCATGGACGACTTAGTTAGCCACCAGTGGGGTACCTGCACCAAGTGGCCTGGGATGAGAAGATGGCTAGTGTTCACGATTGATGGCTTCTGGCCAGACAAGGGTGGGCCACTCTTACTCAGACGATGGTGTTATCTTTCTGGGCAACTGGCGTCAACCATATGAGGTTTTTCCTCGAGTGGCGGGGCAGATGGGAAATAATTTAAAAGGCAAAGACTCCCATATGTGAGTCACTCTGGGCAGCTTCTAGCTTTCAGAACTTTCTGCGATGAGGCGGCAGGTGCTGCTGGGGCAGGGGGAAGTGGAAATGATTCCAGACGTGAATTATTGGTTATGCAGAGACAACACAAGCTGCGAGTTAGCTAGGGTCTGCTGGCTTCCTGAAGCAGCATTCATCTGCGTTGGGCACAGTGGCCTGTTTGTTTTACAATAATTAGCATTCAAATATTTACACTTTGTACCAATAATGTGCCAAGGTTCATGATTGAAGCTGTAAATGAGCTTCAGCATGGATACTTAATAGTCATGAACATGATAGGCTGCGTACCTGTCATCAGGTCTGAAACTTTGATTCTTCAAATGCAGTGGCCTTTGGATAGTCAGCAGGTGACTCCTATACAAGGAGGTCCCTACACCAGCAGAAGTTACTTTTTCTTAGAGAAAGCATGCCCTGTCAGAGTGCAAGAAGGGTACAGAACAATGCTGTGGCTGGCATACAGAAGTGGGTGACAGCAAGGGAGTGCTGGCACCACTCAGGTGGCCAGTGAGGGCCTGAGCTACACACTAGCTGTTGTGGGATGAGGTGGGATGAAATGAGATAAAATGCAGCAAGTCTACCTACCAGGAAGGATAAAGGCTATGTAGGTTTGACCAGGGTAGGATAAATGAATTACCAGGGTTTTTACCCTTCTCCCATTAACCTCCATGACCAGCACCTATGGTACTATCCCCTCCCCGTGACTGTACATGCCTGGCTCAATGGGTGTGTGCATGCGTGAATGTGCACACGTGGGCCTGGGGGCAGGGAGGAGATGAAGGGGCAGCATCACTCTGGGGAGGAGAGCATGGAAAGGAGAACATGAGGAGAATGCAAAGGGAATGCAAGAGAGCCCAAAGAAAGAGAGAGAAAAGATTCCTGAGGGGCTTGTCTCCCTGTCAGTCCCTGTTGCCTAGACTGCTTGGTGTATCTGCATTCCTGATTCCCCGAGAAAGCATTAAAGTCTGTAAAATCCACTGGGGCTCCAACATTCTTTAACTGCTAGAACTGACGAAAAACTTACCCAGGTTGGGATAACTGCAAAGCAACCAGAAAGCTCTTTGGGTAGACAGCTTCTGAGAGCCTAGTGTACAATTCCGGTAAATCTTCGAAGCTTCAGTGTCATTACCCAGTGTGAGTGATAACTGCCTACGTCATCCCTGCTCCACAAGATGATGAGTTAGGCATTGCACATGGCATGACTTATACAGCATCTGGCCCAAAGCAGAAGCTTAATAAGCACTATTTTCAGTCCAGCTTTTGAGATTCTGGTAAGAGTAAAATAGTGGTATAACAAGTATGGATTTCACTACACAAGTATTGGTCCAATATGTCTATGCTTGACAATTTACTAGCAGGCATCCCTCTCTTTAAATGACCTCAAACTGACATGCCCGGTGGTTTAAACAAATGCTAGCACCTGCCTTCAACTAAGACGCACTAAATTAACTCACCTGATAAAAGACTGTTCTTCTGTGGTGACATAAAAAGTAAACCTGTTATGGTCTGAATGTCTAGGTAGCGTCTAATGGGTTCATTATGTTAATCAGCTTATTATAATCTATGCTGCTATAATTATATAGAAAGCTGACAAATATTTATTAAGCCTACTAAAAGATTGAATATATATCATATGATATTTTGCCCTTGGGGAACTTAGTTTCTGGGGATATTAAGATTTAAAATCTTGAATAACAAAAGAATGAACCAATGTGCCCTGGAGATTCAAATTCTAAAATTTCTTTGCAAGTTCCCACAGGGCCACTGACAAGACCCTAGAGAAGAAAGGGTGCTTAGGAGAACCCCCTTTAAAAGACTTAAGTGGCCCCATGTAGCATTTGTTTCACCCATTAGAAAGAGCTTAATGTGGCAAGAGCTACATCTTGAAATAAAAAAGAAAACCTCCACGCTTGAGCTTCATCCCATAAGGTCTGCATGGGTAATCTCAAGTGCAGTGCTGAGGGAAAAATAGAAGCTGCAGAAACACACAGAATCATAATACTGATGTGTGATCTTAAAACACCAATACAAACTTCCTCTAGGAGCTATCTCTGAAGTGAAAGGAAAGAGGTCTGGATCAGTGGAAGGGAGGGTTCAGAAGGTGGCAATATTTCCTTTCTTACAAGAAAAAAAATTGAAATAATTCTACAAAATATTAACATACATTAAATTGGGTATGTAAATACACATATTATTTTACAGATTTATAGGATAATTTTAAACATAACAAAAGTTGTAAAAACAAATGAATTGTGTTTATGTTTACATCTCTAGCTTCCAATCTCTTTAGGGAGTAATTTTTGCTAAAATATTGGCATAAAATATCAATCAAACACTCTACAATGGTGTAGTGCAACCATACTGTCCATGACGCCAATTGTAGTGCAAGCATCAGGGGCTTGGTAGGGTCTTTACTGATTCTGAAACTGGGTGCCCCTCTCCTACCTTTGGGTTGTGGCAGTTGAAAACTGCGGGAGGAAGCAGATGAAAGAGGATTGGCTCAAGAAGGAGACACATGAAACTGAGCAGTTTTCGGCGCCTGGAGAAAGATGCGGGAGCGGAGACTTTTGGAGAGAGAAGAGAATGGCAGGCTCACGGGAAAAGAGGACCCTGAAAAACCGCCTGGACAGAAGTCCCTTGGAAGAGTGAGCTGGTGGTGGCAAGGAGTCATGGCGGCCAATGGAAGAGTGGCCAGTGTGGAGAGTGTGACGCCGCAGCAAGATGGCCTGGAAAGCTGGTACCTGGCGATGGCCAGGAATTTGGACAGCTGATCGTGTATCAGCAATTGTGAAAAAAGTTTGAAGCACCTTGGAAAAGTGGAGCAGCTCCACTTTTTCAGGAGAGAGAAGGAGAGAAGGAAAGAAGGAGAGGAGAGAGAAGAAGAAAAGCAAGATGCCAGGAAAAGACTGAACTTCTCAGAGTGCCTACTTCTGAGGTTTGGAGGGGCATCCTCTTGGACTGTGTCTTTGGGACCTTTGGGATTGAGAATGGTGACTGGGGTAAGATAACTGTCACTTGTGGCTTTAAGGACTTTTTGTTTTCCCCTGTTAATATTTCCTTATAAATAAAATCCCTTGTTAAACTGCACTGTGAATGGCAACTGCCACGCATGGGTGATACGGACCTAGGGCTTGTAAGTTGGAGGCTCTCCCCTCCTTTTTGCCCTGATTTCAGTTCTAGCAGTTACACAGAAACACCAGGCAGGTATGATCAGGGCTAGGGGTGTGGGAGGAGGCTGGGAGGCAGATTAGCTCCCCAATCACCCAGGAATCTTCATGCTCTTTCTCTGTAGGGTTTTCTCGTTCTCACTGCTCTTGTCCTGCTCTCTCACTTTGGGCTTATACCCTCCCCTTCATCGTCTCCTCACAGGCTCAGGTGAGCCAGTCAGCATGAGGACACCCACTGGGCTAGGCACAAACAATCATGGGGAGTAGGTGCAATATCACAGATGTTGGTCATAGAGGCTAATGGAGAAAAAAGCTTGACCAGCTCATTACCTTACAAATGGGCTTCAGTTTGGATCACAACCTTCATAGGGCATTAGGAGTACAGAGAAGAATAACTTCAGGTTGAATGATTTATGAAAGCAGAGAGGATTACTGAGCTAGTAACAGTGTTATGGGAGTACCAACCTGACTTCTACTAGCCCTGTATCCAGCCACCTTCTTTTTTCAAAAAAATGACTATAAAACTGTGGAACATGGAAGCAGGTAGAAAGATGGAACTTCAGATAAGAGGAACACATCCTATCTCTCTAGCCCCCATCTGGCACACTAAAGGGTGGGTGATAGCACATCTCTCACCTGTAACCCAGCTTCCTAACCTCTTTGGAATGTCCCAAGAGACGTATGACCTATTAACAATGACTGTTGCCCCCAAAGATAAATTCTCCTGCTATCGCGCATCCCCGCATCCTGCCTGCTGCATGTCATATACGCTTTGCTACTTCCTCATTACATCATTGTAACATTTCCTTGCTGCGGTCAACTTCATTAAAGTTGGACCTGGACATGCTGCCCAGGATCCCCATTCTGTGGATTAGCCTCAAAGATCACTATCAATCTCTTCCATCTCAATTTCTTCTTCATTCCACACGTGACCCCTAACTAAAACATTTTCACAGGGTAACATTTTAAATAAGAGAAACCAAAGTCCCTATTGTCACTACCATAAATATTAAGTATCTAAAATCATTCTGCAGTGTGGCCCAAGACTCTGTCCTAAGCACTGCACATCTCAACTTATTTACTCTTAACTGCCCGGCAGGACAGGTCTCTACTAGTTGTCCGGCTGCTACAGCAGCTGTAAGGTTGTTACAGCTGTAAGGTGAGTGAGGCTTTTTTCCCCATTACCCTGTAACCAGCACTGCACATGTGTAAGTGTGCACACTTGGAACTGGGAGAGAAGGGCAGAGAGAGAACGTGCATGTATGAGCACAAGAACTGGATGAGGGAGCATGAGAAAATGCTAGAGAGCTAGCCCAGGGAAAGAGTGTGAAAATTCCAGGGAGACTGGGGAGTTCACCTGGCTCCCAGAGGCCCTGGCACTGGCTGGCCTGCCCTGTCCCATATGTCTGCATAATTGCTAAAACCAATAAAGAACCTATACAGATTAGTGAGCCTGATGTCTGTGCACTACATTTGGCATCATGATCAGGCTGCTTCCCATATGGCTGCCAATGAGAATTGGTTACACTACACACACAGAAGGATGATGCCCCAGGTTACACTACACACACAGAGGGATGATGCCCCAGGTTACACTATATACATAGAAGGATGATGCCCCTGGTCTCCATACCCACCACACAGAAAAGGAAGTCCCCAGTCCACTGAGACAGCAATCATGACCTGAATCTCTGCAGACCCAAACTAAGTTGGCACAAAGTCCAGATTTGGGTTCTAAGGACAAAAAGAGGGAACTGGTAATCCCGTTTGTTCCTCCCGATAGGCCACAGCTAAGTATGATTTTATCAGTAATACACATAATATTTTAATCTCTATTACTCATAGTACCAGTAAAAGAGCTTAGTCATTGTTATTATGTCAGTGTTCCTCAAATTTTATTATCTGGGACAATGGTGAATGCCAATTCCTGGATGGAAACATAAGCCACAGTGAGGTTACTTGAAAGTCCCACTATCAAGTGTTGAAACTAGGGCAGGACCTGATAGAATGGCTGGCACTCAACATGAGTTCAGTGATAATGTTTGTGCATCTTCTTTCTCCGAGGCTTGTTGACAATAGCCAAGAAATAACACATTAGTAAGAGCAATTTAAATTTAGATGACCTACACATTTAATTTTCATGATATAAGGAATTTTAAAAAGAATTATCATGTCAAAGCAAGATTAATAATTTTCAGTTACTACATTTTTTTTTTGTTTCATAAAATAAATGTAAATAAAAAGATGGTACCAGGGCTGGGCATGGTGGAGTATGCCTGTAAGCAGCAGTCTAGGAAGCCACGGCTGGAACTGGGGATGGCAGTTCAAATCCTGCTTGGGGCAATGTAGTGAGACCTAGTTCCAAAAAAATAGCTGGGCGTGGGGGCTTGCCTGCAAACCCAGCTACCTGGGAAGCTGAGGCTGGGGATCACTTGAGTCTGTGGTACCCTGAGCAACATGAGCTTGCGGTTCCATGGGCAAAAATAGTGAGACCTAGTCTCAAAAAAAAAAAAAAAAAAGGTGCCAGTGCACATAAAAAACTATTTTGGTAGATGTAGAGATGCCAGAGAATATTAGACATAGGTGAATATATTTCTGGGTAAGTAACAGCAGTAGTTACTTTGTAAATCTATTTAGTGGCTTTGGTAATGAAATCTTATTACTCCTGAAGTGTGGTTCTAAAGATGGAACTTCAGAACATTGTTAGAGAAAATGTCAAGGTGTTAATAAGGACTTAACAACAAGCTCTTTATAAATAAGACCCATTTTCCACAGAAGTAATAGGATAAGCAATGATGTCTTCCTGGGTTGGGAACCGCCGTAGATGACTTGGGATGGGAGAAACACATGAGTCTTTATATTAAAACACACACAGACATACTATAAAGGTGAATATAATATTAACTTAAGGGCTTAATATAAAAGATGAGACTATATGCAACTTCCTGGAGGAGAATGTTCAACTCTGCCCTCCAGTATCCCAAAGCTGAATGTTCTCCATCCATAGATCCATAGAACCTAACCCTCCATCCCCTGCTCTAGGGGAAAATCTGAACAGTTAGGTAATATTCAGGTATCAAGCCTCCCCTTACTCCACTGAAGGCTTAAGAACAACTTTGACACAGTTCAGATACTTTCTTGGTCTTTCTGTAGTCATTTTTCAAAGTCTATGAAAAGTTGCCAGCTTATAAAATAATTCAGGGAATTAGCTCACTCTTTTAACTTATTTATGGCAACAAAACCCAGTCATGAGTAGTCATTGAGTCTGGTTTCCCTTGTGAAAAGCCACACAACATCCTATTTTTAAAAATTTCTGTGTGCATATGGGAATATACATAAGGTGCTAATTTCCCTGTACACACTCATCCACTTAATCTTTCATAAATCCCACAGACACAGGGGCACCCACTGTGTATTGAGTTCTAGGAATACAATGCTAAGCCAATCACTTCTTTGTTCACTAAGCTTACAGAGATGTGAGAAAGACAGAATTTGAGTACATGAACCTTTTAGTACAGTACAGTCTTAAGTGGTTTTCTTCACCACATTCCCATTTCTTGCACTTTTAGGAATAAACATAAGAATTTTTTTTTTTTGAGACTAGGTTTCGCTATTTTTGACCGTGGAACCGCAGGCTCTCGTTGCCCAGGGTACCACAGACTCAAGCAGTCCCCAGCCTCAGCTTCCCAGGTAGCTGGGATTACAGGCGCGCACCACCACGCCCAGCTATTTTTTTGGAACTAGGTCTCGCTACGGGCCCCAGGCAGGACTCAAAACCATCTCTGGCCCTGGCTGTGGCTTCCTAGGCTGCTGCTTACAGCATGCACCACCATGCCCAGCCCTTACATAAGACTTTTATGACCAAAGGATACTTGTCATGGAAGAACCAGAAGACAGTACTGTTGCCTTGGCGTTTAAGTTCAAACTCTATATTTCAAAGGGTAGGAAAGGAGAGAACAAAAATTGGGAAGAATTTCCAGTTCAGTTTTCTCTTGCCCAGGGGGAGAAAAAGCTACACCTGAGCTGATGACTTACAGCATCGTTTAGATTGGGTAGCCTGGAACGGTCACAAGGAGGCAGTAAAACTTAATTCAAGAACAAGTTTATGATGAAGAGTTAGGTAATCAGGGGCCAGGGTGCACTTCATATGGAAGAACAAGAATTGTGATAAGACAACTAGGAATATGTGTACTGTGAATTGGGCAAGAGTATGATATGTAAAAGATCCTCTTACTTGCCACCTTACCTATAAACATACCATGATATGGAACCACTAGCTTCTATGACATAGAACCACTAAGAACTTGTGAGGCACACTAAATAATTTTCTCTCTTTCAGTGGAATGGCTTGCAACCTGTCTATCTGGTCCCAGGAAAAATCTTCCCACCAAAAGAGATTTAGTGAAAACTCAACTACATATAATTGAGAAGAGGGAACTTAGAAGTCTGACTTCTGGAAATTTCTTTGTGAGATCTAGAACTAAAAAGAAGAAAGAAAAGTGAACATACTGTCTCCATATGCACTCATTCTAGGGTTTCAGCAGGACTAAATGCTTGCATCTCTCTCACACTGAAAAGGCCCCACTATCTCATGCTGGCAAATGAAATCTGCTCTAGGTGGGGGCTAGCTCAGTTTAATTCTTGAAATGTCAGGGCGAGAAATCAAAGGAGTAATAAAGGGTGAGAGCACAGTCATGGCTTCATTTTAAGACATTTGAATATAAATATGACACCAGGAAGAGCACATTCAAAGTAGATGAAAGCTGTTGTCTCAAAATTGTTTTCTCTGAGATGACACCATGAGCCATAAGTGTTCTGAGTACTGTTTCAGTATCTACCCTAAACAAGCAAGCTGGTTATCTTCCCACCCCAATCAGTTCAGTTTTCTTACTGCTACAATTTCTCTATGGAATGCCAAAATGCCAAAAGCTCTTTCTTTCAAATGTGTAAACAATTCACGGCATATGAACTACCTAGCTATATTTGATGGGAACACACACGTACAACATGTATATTAAACATTTTATTACCTATCTGGGTACTGTGCTAGATGGTAGAGATTAAAAATGGAGAATATAATGTAGAACTGCTAAAGTTGTCTTTCTGGCACCTGTGTCAGTCAAGAACATTTCATTATTAAATGAAGCTGGTGTTCACTTATCTTATTTCTTACTCTTACATGAACATATATTCAAGTTAAGGTATGTGTATCTAGTTTCCATGCTAAATAAATAAAACTTCAGTAGCAGAAAGAAAAATCACTGATCCGGCATGTATTCACTCAACAAACATCTCTTTTTAGGCACATATTTAGACATATAATTATTGGCAATGATATCATATATCATAGACAACCTAGATGAGATACTAGCATCACAGTAATACAACAGTACTGATCTTTATGTTACCTCTCATGGCAGTATGCATTTGCTTATTTTACTTCTGCTCTTGGCAAGATTTAAATAAACGTTCCTCCCCCCCCCGCCCCGTGCTTTACAAATGTTTGCAGTAGCTATATTACACTTAACACAGCATTAACTACAGTACAAATATATACTCTCCAGATTGCTTTTTGAAAAAGGAAAATGTTTATGATCTCTATCACAGAAACACTGAATTCATCAGTCTAAAATTTATTTAAAATGTCAGAAGTGCTTGATAAAAATCTGTATCTGGAATTCATTTCTGAGCAGTGTATAGTTATTACTTTGAACTCAGTGGAAAAGAATATACCCTATTAGTCCTGGGTTTCTCAGAATATAGAGTTCAAGTGCAGCCAGGTATAGGAACTGTGGGTTCACACTGCATTGCATGCTAAAAAAGTATTTCTGACTTGGTTGTCCTCATTTGAATAAAAGTTTGAGTGAATATATGTCATTTTACTACGCCTCACTTTATGACCCTGATGCTAAATGGAAGCAGTTCATATAAGACAGGACAGGTAGTCAAGAAAAGCAACTCAACACTAGAGAAAACAATACAAATAATTGAGATATTTTAAATTGAATTAATTTATTGTATAAAATACATTTCTACTTTTCCCAAGTACCAAATAAATGAACACAATAATAGAATCATGAGTTCACTGCTTATAATAAAAATATATTATTTGTTTTGGAAAAGCGAAAGAACATGAAGTCAGTGGTCATATTTTTCCTCTTCATCCCAAGATTTCCTCTTCATCCCAAGAACTTTCACATAGACTGAGAAAGATCTTGCAAGGAATCCAACTTTCTCTTTCTACCAACAAAGAGTCCATGGTCTGGAAAACCTGACAAAACTAGTTAGACAGAGCGAGTTAGAGAGAAACTCACAATATACTTCTTTAATGTAATGACACAAAATAAATGGAACAGTGGGTTATACTTCTGGACTATTTGAAATTTCTGTATCTGAACTGAAAGCTGCAGAAATTAGGAATGAAGAATCTTAAGAATAATGTTACCACACTGTGAAGTCTGTGGAATCTTTCCAATGGAGTTCAAAACATTGTGGGGAGCACATGTGGTCCCCTATGCCAGCCACCATGTTTCTGGGTTTGGATCTCGAACAGATAACCATGAGGTAGCATCCTGAGCATCAGGGCACTACCCCCTGCAGGCACTGTGCACCTGAACAAAACATACAGTCTAAAACTGCAAAGTCTGGGTCTGCAAAGTGCGAACAGAGGTGCTTCTTGATAAACTTTTGCCAGTTGCACAACTGTAAAAGAAGCCAAACTACTTTGAACAACTACCTGAATAACTGCGGGGGCAGAGAAATATTGGGTAAAAAATGATGGGAAGGTAAGAAGAGCCATGATGGTTGGTGATGGTGATGTCTTTTCTTCTTTTCTGTGAAGGTTTTAGGGAAACTACAAACAGTGTCTCTCAATATGGGGCACCTGGTGTTGCCTTAAAATCACTAGGTACACTTGTTAAAAACACTTGTCATACTGAACTGTACATACTGAACCAAAATCAGATGGGCAGAGCACTTGCGATGCATCTTGAAGCTTCTTGTTGGATTGGATTTGTTTCTCTTGAAAGGGATGTGGCTGAAGGAGTGGCAGTCAGGGAGGTTAATACGAATGGCAACTGCATCCCATGTACACCTCAAGTAGTGGTTTGGCAGGAGTCCTCAAAGTACCCACAGATGCCTGCCGGACCACAATCATAGTATCACCTTCACCAAAACCAGCCTTGACCACAATCCTCTGAGTTCTGAAGAGCACGGTGGTGTCATCCACTAACTTCTGATTTCTTTATACAAACAGTTGAACTGCCTCCTTTTAAGAACCAGAGCAAACATCTTTCTCTGATGTTCCTTGGTCACTTTTGGAGCTCCCACAGTACCTCATGCATGCCTATTTTTCTCTCATGCAGCAGCTTAAGTGCCAGAGGCTGGCACAGATTTGACTTTCAATGCTTGACATAGAAATGGTTGAAAGGAAAAAATAGTTATATTTCCCCATTTTTTACCATCACATAGAACACTATTTCCTTAGCAAGATGTATTCAACCTTCCATTCTGTTGGGAAGACAAAACAAGCAGTCACAAACACCTACACTCAAATACTTTTTCAACATCAGTTCCTTCACTTATATATGCATGGACATGGGTCAGTTTTCAAACTGAGACCAATTTCCTCAAATGCAAAAATGAGGAAAGATTCATAGCTTTGCCAACGTTTTAGAGAATTTTAATTGACTTCTATATGAAAGTCAATTAATGTACTATCAGGCACATATACTGGGAGAATGTTCATTTCCATTTTCACTTCCTTTTTCATACTTGCTGATGGGTTCTGTAAAGACTGACACTAGCCATAGCTTGTTACAAACCTTCCAAAAGGAACTTTTATTCCTATCCAGTCCTGTGCTAATTCCTACTCAGTAAGAGCTAATTGGCTCCAGGATGGGGGCAGCATGGAGGGAGAAGATCTGATTTTTAGCATTTGCCTCTTTCAGGGGCAGATACCACCACCACAGCGCATTTCAATGACCAAAATGACATCACTGAACACAGAGCTCGGAAGAAAAGTGCAGACACTTGCAGTATGCAGATTCAACAGACGCACAGCAGCTCAAGAGACAGGACAGTAAAACGCAACAAAATAATTAGGAAGTGATGAGTTTTGAGCATGGACCACCTTTGTTTTCACAGAAGTTAATGACAGGCTCAACAAACTCCTGAAAATTTACAAGCCAGCTCCAGCAGTTCACTGCATCACACCCCATCAGGAAAATGCTGACCATGCAAGGGTATCAATTCCAGAACATTTAGTTTTCTAGCCTACCTGCAGAACTTTATACTGGTCCTTTAAACAGACGCATAAATACAGGCCTATACTTTCCACAAGGTTGAACTATAGCTATAGGTTAGGGTGGTTCTGACTCAGCACTTGAGTCAGCTCTGCTGGGGCCGGTGTCTGGAATGAGGAGGGTGCTGGTTTTAGTGCTGTGGACACTGCTGGCACCCAGTTTGTGAGTGGTGGTGCTACAAGGAATCACTGCAGCCCTCCTCTCCATCATATCCCTACTAGACACATTTGTTTACATCTATGTGTACTCATGAGGTCTCTTCTAGTAAGACACTACACATGTGTGACACTTTTCAGTGTCCATGTCTGGCATCTGGCACTCTAAATTTACACCTGAGGAAACTGAAGAACAGAGGAGGAAGGCCAGGTACCCCTCAGGGAAATAGATGTAGGACTGAAAGCCATGTCAGAGTTTCATAAGACCACTTTGGTCTCCAAGCCTTTCAGGAACTGTATTTCAAAGCCCTTCAGGAACTGTATTTCATCTGCTTATCCATTTGTACAGACACTGACTCATTTTAAAAGAGGTAATAAAATAGACTTGTGATTTATAAAGGAATTTTTGCAGCCTGCTCAATCCTAGAAATGACATTTAATGACTATGGCACGCATTTGCGTGGGACAAAAGAACCACCTGGAAAACCTGTTTAGTAGTAGAAGTAGTAGGAATGAACTTCTAGTGATGCTTATTGGGTAGCAAGTGTGGTACTACATAGACAATAAACAGGACTTCATTTTAAAGACCAGGGCTGCTTACCATATCTTTTCCTATTTCCTGCTAAAAATGATGACAGAGGGAATGCTCTTTCTTAATTATCAGAAAGCTGAAGATGGACTGTTAGTAGGATTTGTATGTATCTTGAGGTGAAATGAAAACAGCTGAGTTAGCTCAGAGCAGCATTTCCACTGTTCTGGTGAGAACAAAATACATATGCATGTACCAGTAACCAATACAAATTGTGCAATTTCAGTAATTCTGCACAGGAGATAAATGCTATCATATTTGCATTTAAAACTGGCATTGCACCGTATAAAGAGGAATAGTGAAGAGCTGCTAACAATTATAATTTCTCTTTATTTAGAATAACATTAAAAATGCCATGACAAGAGAGAGAAGAATGATAAAAGAAAAAGCGTTTTTTAGTATGATTAAGGTTATTTCTTCCCAGCTTTTGGAACAAAGGGTACATATTTTAATTTTGCATGGCCCTAATGTCACACAGTTTGTAAGTAATAGAGCTGATATCTGAATTCAGACCAAAGTTCCTTTGCTTTGACACCATCTTTTCAGCCTCCTATTAAAAACATCAGGTTTTGCTAGTTTCAGAAATTTTTTATTATTCCACAGTTATCAATTAGACAAACAATATTTATTTATTCTCTTTGGGTTTTCTTCCCATTTTTTCTTTCTTGCATTCTCTGATTTACTTAAGATATACTTTCTCCATTCACTGGGCAAGACTCACTTTGTGCCTGAAACTGCTATACTACCGTGTATCAGTGAAGACTACAATTTTAAAGACAAAGATGGCCAAGTCTTTTCTAAACACTTTGAAAAAGACAAATAAATGATGAGTTGTATGTAACTTCAAAATCTTTCTGTTTCTCAGCTGGGACTACATCAAATTAAAAAGCTTCTGTAAAGCAAAAGAGACTAAACAGAACAAAAAGAAACCCAACTGAATGGGAAAAAAATCTTTGCCCTACACACAAATGATAAGTGCTAATGAAGATCCACAAAGAACTCATACAATTTAGCAAAAATCAGACAAAAGGCCCAGTCAAAAAATAGGGAGAAGATCTAAAGAAGCACTTCTCCAAAGAGGAAATACAAATGAGCAGTAGGCACATGAAAAAATGTTCAACGTCACTAATAATCAGGGAAATGCAAATCAAAACCACAATGAGATACCATTTTATACCAGGAAAATGGTCCATATCAAAAAAATGGCCAACAGCAAACATTGGAGCAGATGTGGAGAGAGGGACACTTTAACACTGCTGGTAGGAATGCAAACTAGTCCAGACATTATGGAAAGCTGTGTGGAGGACCCTTAAACTACTATAAATGGAACTCACATTCGATCCAGCAATCCCACTTCTAGGGATCTACTCAAAGGTTACAAAAACTCTAATCCAAAAAGACACCTGTACCCGAATGTTTACGGCAGTGCTATTTACAATAGCTAGGATATGGAAGCAAGCCAAATGTCTCCAAATAGATGAATGGTACAGAAAGGATGTGGTATATGTACACGATGGAACACTACTCATCAATAAAAAAAAATAAAGTTATGTCATTCACAGCAACGTGGATGAAGTTAGAAGGAATCATGCTAGCAGAAATAAGCCAGAAAGAAAAAGAGAAATAATGGGTGGTCTCACTTAAATGAGGGACAAAGGGAAAACAACCCAACAGACAAGAAAAATTTAAAACTAATGTTTAGCAAAATTGATGTATAGATCATGAGAAGGAGAGGGGGGCAACTGGGGGTGGGGAGGCACAAAAGTCTAAGATGATGGTTCATGGGTAATAAGGTGGTGGGAGAATCCCAGGGTAGATATCAATGTAAAAATAAATAATGTGGAAAATAAGTTTTAAAAAAGTCTTTCTGTTTCTTTTCCACACTACTTAATCACTGCTCTCACCAGAGGCTGTAATTTATGGCAGATGTGGAGACTCTAAAGTGGGTACTTGGCTGTTAAGTGCTTCCTTTTCAAAAAGGGTGTGTTTGGGTGCACACCAAGTATGGACGAGAAGTAGCAGATTGTCATTCTGGGTATGAGTCCCATTCAGGGAGTTTCCATACCAAGATCCAATACCCCAGTTTGTAAGTTACATCAGTCATAAATCATTTCAAAGAGTAAGATACTGCTGAAGATGATAATGCCATAGCAAAACAAAAACCAAGACCCTAAATCTTTAGGGGAGTAGCTAAAGCATGGATCAAAAAATGGTATTCTAGACATACAGTCAATACCATTCCCTTTCACTCTTCTGTTGTAATAATATTAGATCCAAATGCCACTCTTGAGCTCTGTACACATATGCTAATAATCACTTAAAATACTGTTTGCCAAAAAAACTCAGATCATTTACTCTCATCTCACAGAAGAGGAAACTGAAGGCTGAATGTAATTAACTTTATCCTGATTTGTGAGAATAAAAAGTTGGAGAAATCACAGACCTAAGTTGTGAAACTATCTGAGAAGATAACCTAAGGCAACACAGGGGAAAATCGAGAGGATTTTGGGTATGGTGTTGACTAATCAGATGAATACCAATGGCAGTGAAAGAAATAATTTGTAGGCTGGATTTTATTACAATTAAAAACTGCTCTCTGAAAGATAATGTTAGAGGATAACATGTATATAAAAGAATGATTAAAAACTGTAGACTGGGAAAATATTTGCAAGAGAGAGATCTGAGAGAGGAGAGCTGTGAAAAATATACAAAGAAATCTTAATAGCAACAATAAAAAATAACTTGATAAAAAATGGGCAAAACACCTTAAAGACACCTCATCAAAGAAGAGATATTGATGGTAAATAAGCAAATGAAGAGATGCTTCATATCATATGTCGTCAGAGAAATGCCAACAAAACTATAATGAGCTATTACTACAACACACCTAATCGAATGGCCAAAATCTAGAACAATGACAAAGCCAAATGCTGGAGAAAATGTGGGGCAGCAAGAACA
Organism: Uropsilus gracilis; assembly: GCA_004024945.1. NCBI lineage: Eukaryota > Metazoa > Chordata > Mammalia > Eulipotyphla > Talpidae > Uropsilus > Uropsilus gracilis. The sequence continues at coordinate 37,477 of PVHY01010909.1, forward strand.
CTCATTCATTTCTGCTAAGAAAGCAAAATGGTATGGATACTTGGAAAAAAAGACCGGTGGTTACAAAACTAAACATACTTTTACCATATGATCCAGCAATGATGTCCTTTGGTATTTACTCAAGGGAACTGAAAATATATATCCACACAAACCTACTCACTGAGACTTTATGGCAACTCTAAACATAGTTGTCAATTTAGAAGCAAACAAGATGTCCTTCAGGTGAACTGATAAATAAACTGGAGCAACAATAGAATGGCATATTATTCAGTGCAATCAAGACATGAAGGAATCATACATGCATATTATTAGTGAAAGAATCTAATCAGAAAAAGTTACAAATGGTTCAATTCCAACAATGTGACCTTCTGGGAAAGGTAAAACTAGGGAGACAGTAAATTAACAGTAGCTGTGGAGATTAGATAGGGGAGGGAGGGATGGATAGGCAAAGCACAGAGAATTTGTGGAGTGTGAAGCCAGTCTGAAGATACTATAATGGCTGATACCTGTCAGCATGCAATTGTCCAAACCTATAGGTGGTATAACACCAAGAGTGAATTCTGAGATAAAAGCTGGACTCTGGGTGATAATGATGTGTTAATAATGTAGGTTCACTCACAGTAACAATGTGGGAAGGGGTTGGTGAGTGGTGATAATGGGTAAGTTCTGCATGTGTGAAGGCAAGGGGTACATGTAAAATCTCTTTGATTACTACCCAATTGTGTTAAAACCTAAATGTCTCCAGAAGTCTTAATATGAAAAAGTAGAAAAAAGGAAATGATAAAGAATATTTTACACACATTTCCCTAAATTGAAGACCCTAGAATTTGAGACAGTGCTCACACCAAATGCCAAAGCTTGTCTCTCTTCTCAGGCTTCCCTCTTTAGTTAATGAAAACCTTTCACATACAGGGCAACTGACTACCAGATGGATTTCAGATTAAATGTTTCATTCTGACCTCAGTTATACTGAAAACAAACTTTTCATAGGTCATAAATTTTTAGGACCTGCCATAATAAACTAAATATCTGTGTACAAATCCCAACGCAAAGATAGAAATCCTGAAAATCACCAGTGGGGCTTCAACAGTGCTTGGTGATCATGCTGACATACTGACAGGATGTGCCACCGACAGAAAGGGGAGGCCAGAAGCAGAAGAAAGGCCAGGGGAGACGATAAATCATGGAAACTGCCTTTAATCTAGCACCAACATAAGAGTTGCACAGCTTAAGAGACCCATATAAGCCAACTGTTTCTCTTCTTAGGAAGGAAATTTCTAACATTTCTTCATACCTCTCTGCTCCCACATATGTTAATTATGACTTATGAGCTGGAATTAGAGAGAAATAAAATAATAACTACCAAAAACATTGTTTGGTAAAGGAGTACCACTACACCCTGCAAAAATAGTAAGATAAAAAGTAGATGGCATTACTCCACTGCCAGATGGCAACCAACTCCTGTGTCTGGCATGAACAAGCTTTCTTTTATTCAATAAACATCTCTGGAGAGAAGTGTGCTGGCACGTGGGACACAAAAGTTTATGAGATAAGCCCTATATCTAAGAAATGTTGGGTGATAGGATTTGGGGTGGTCACCCGAATATTTGCAAGTACAAGACAGAAAGGAACCCAGGAGACACTTGCCTGCAGCATGGTCAGGTCTTGGAGAGAGTGAACTCACGAAGAATTCTCCATGCATGGGCATCTTTCACACAGGTGTGTCTAGTGAACAGGGAAGGGCACCTGGCAGCCACCCTTGTGAGTTTTACCTCTTCTGCTTATTCAGGTGGTGGAGGGGAGTGTGGGAAGGAAACACCTTACTTTATTCATTTCCTTCAGCAAACAGAAACTGCCTTTGATCTCATCTTTTCATGCTCTAAAGCTCTAAGAGAACAACTGCCCTTTGACTCAGTGATAACTATTCCTGTCCAGGGAGCCTGAAAGAGAACAAGAGGCACAGGAGCCTGTTCCTGCCTGCTTACTAGCTCGGGGATAGAAGGAGATGACAGTGAACACAGGGCAGAAGTCCCCCCACATGACTCTGCTTTCTGGGCAGGAGTGGGCCTTAACAGCTGTCAGTCTGAACCTTTCAGAATGCTGAAGTACCCTGGGGAGGGAGGACAGGACTTGTTTGCTTTTAAGACTCTTATTAACTTGACAGCAAAATGGCCAGTGAGCAGGACGGGGAGAGCTGGCTCTACAGGCAGTCATGGTGTGTTTCTGGGGGTACAGGCAGACACAATGATGAGCGGGATCATATACTTAGTGTTTGGGCAAGGAATTCTTCCACTCTTCACTACAGTGAGATCTTCCCCACCTGTCACATGGCAGAGCAAGCTGAAGGCCTTATACATATCAGTTGGCAAGATGCTAGACTTTTCTCCTCAGGGATAACAGAAAGGGTCTTGCTTTCCAATAACAAGAAAGAGGATGTTTATTTAAAAAAAATTTTTTTTTTGAGACTAGGTTTTGCTATTTTTGCTTGTGGAACCACAGGCTCACATTACCCGGGGTACCACAGACTCAAGCAATCCCCAGCCTCAGCTTCCCAGGAAGCTGGGATTACAGGCGTGTGCCACCACGCCCAGCTATATTTTTTTGGAAGTAGATCTCACTACGTGCCCCAGGCGGGACTAGAACTGTGATCCCTAGCCCTAGCTGCTTCATAGGCTGAAGCTTACAGGCACGAGCCACCATGCCCGGCTTGAGGATGTTTATTTTGATGTGGAAACAGAATGTGTAATAATAATTCACTAAGAAATGTGGAAATTTCCAATTACCTTAGATATGTAAAGTAGGTAAATGTAGGACTTCTTGTTAGAACCATATGGTATTACCAGTAACCTTCCCAAGGGATCTAAGGCAATTAAAAAAAAAAAAAACCAAAAAACAAATAAGCAAAACACCAAGCCATCATTGAAGGCTCAGCTACATTCACCTTATCTTCTAAGAACCTGGGATTCATTTGAAACAGGTTCTGATCTCTAGTGATTATCAACTTTGTGAGTTGGTTTTACTAGAGGGTTAGGTCTTCCTAGCCAGCACCAGAATTTCACAACACAGTGACAGAATTTTCTAGCCACATTCAGTTATCGAGAACCTTGTACTCACAATGACATAGTTAAAAAGTACAGAGAAACCAAGTGGTAATGCAAACCTTATTAAACTGGCCTAGCATGACTCATAAAGAAAATTAAAAGGGTTTAGGGATGTACAGTGAGCAAAGGTCATTAGAGAACAATGGAATACTTTTCACAATCTATCACAAATTTGGGACCCAAACCTGATTTCTAATAGTAGACCCTGTTTTCTTACTTTAAAAGTCTAAGCTGATGTTTTGGAGACTATCTTTAGACCAAGAGGCCGTGGGGTCACAAGGAAGAATTTCCAGTGTGCCACCATCAGCAGGGACTACTGTTAATAGCTAACACACAGGAAGTCATTAAAATCCACTTAACTTGATTATGAAAGTACTTTAAAATTATTTCCATGGGTGAGAGGAAATTCACACCGAGGGACCTCTACTCTTGCACCCAACTGTCCCTTGCCTCTTACACATATGTAAATAGAACAATGAAATAATTTATTCAAATGCTTCATATGCATAAGTACATATATGAACATTTATACATACACATAAATGTATGGTTTATATTTATATTAGCTCCCAGTGCTTTCATTAAATTTCTATAAACAGCTACTTGCCACTGAGAATCACCGAAGGCCCCTAAATCACCGAAGGCCCCTAAATTCAACCACTGATAACATTTAAAATTTTAATTCTAGTATGGCTTAAGCAGTGGAGCAAAAGTACCTTTAATTAATGACTCATCCTAGATATGGCTCAAACCTGGCTTTTTGGAAGACTGGAAAATTTAAACCAACATTCTCTTAAACCGAGAGTAGGGAGGGAAAGATATAATACTCAGCACTTAAGAGAATGTGGGCCTGCGAAGACTTTCTGAAAATACATGATGAAGCATATACTCTCTAATGACACCAAATTTTTGTGCTGATCTCCTGTCCCTGGAAGAGGCCCCTCACTCTTGCCTGGGTGGCTTGTCAGGAAGCCCTGGTTGAATGAGGCCATTGCTGCCAGTGTGATGCAAGCAGGGAGGCGCAGCCCAGCAGCTTCCCAAGCTCTCAGCAAAGGTGCATGTTTGTTTCCAAACCTACACCCGTTGGACTGAACCTAATGTCAAAGCATCGCTCTTACAATTCTTCATAGTCAGCTGATGTTCTATATTCTTCATGGTCTAGAGACACCACTTCCAAATTTTAACACCTACTCATAAATGATTCATGGGCAGAGAGAAAAAAAAATGTAGTACAACATAACACTGTCTAGTTCGTTCACTCATCCTCAGACCAGGTACTGATAATGCATGTAGCTCTAATTGCGAGAATCTGATTACAACAATTTGATCATAAACCTGAGACCAAGTGCTTTTGTTTGGACAGATTCTACCAAATTTATTTACTATTTGCAAATTACAAGCCTCTCTTACTTGAATGCTTTGTTAAAGAAAGGACAGAGATTTCCAACTAAATGGGAATTGAATTTGAGATTTTTTATACGATTAATAAGGGTCATGGAAATCATAAAGTTGAATGGCTGACTTAGATTGCTAATATTCTCACTAGTGTGGTTTTCCAAAGTGATTCTATGTAGCTCTAAAAATAATGTATGTACAGAATGCTAGGTCCAGGGGAACTTACTTGAAAGAATTCCACCCTTTACCCTTTATTTTTATGTCATGTTAAGAAAGCAGACAGTAGTCATTTCAAACTAATAGGACTCCAAGCTATCTATTGAGCTCGGTATTTGGAGAATTGCGAACTAGCTAGCAAGCACATCTGGCTGCCCACAAGGGTCTTACAGTTAAGGAGAGTATAAGAACTGAGGAATTATAATACAGGCAATAGTAACTACAAGAATAGAGGGAGGATGGCCTAACCCAGAAGGGGAACATTGTGTGGGGTGTGTGTGTGTGTGTGTGTGTTTCAGGACAGTAATGTTCAGAGGAGGCATCCTCAAATAGGGGATCAGAGACAACATATTGGGGCCCAATCCAGAAACACATCATGTTCTAAATAGTCTAGATTGTGTCCTATATGAAATGGGGATGGGGTACCTGACTAGAGCATTCAAGGAGGGGAGGGTATCACATGATCATGCTTAGCAGTTATAGAAATGACTCCTTACTAATATAGAGACTGGGGGTTGTGCAGGAGGTGAGGTGAGAGAATGTGGAATGAATTCTAATATAAACTGCAGTTTTTATAGTGAGGGGTTTCTCGCCACACTGTCTGTAAGAATATGATAATCATTAGCTGCTGAAGCCCACCAGTCCACCTCCAGAGCCCACTCTGCCCACCAGAAACTGTAACTGTCCCGATCTCCATCAAGAGAGAAATTGTGAACAAGCACCTGAAGCATTATTCTTTTTTCAAGTCACTGAGGTAGCATATGCCCTAAAGGCATGTTGTAGAAAAGCCAGCATTTTCAGAAGGAGGTAAGATATAGCTTTCTTTTTGGAAGACAGAAACCAAAACATGGGACTAATAATTCCCTGTGTACTTTAGTTGCCAAACAGGCCGCTCTACACCAAATGGTTCCACTGTCATTTAGCTTTGAATTTCAGCCAATTTCTTACATCTTAGGAAAATCCTGAATTTATGCAATATAATCTGAGTACTAAGACCTTTATGAAGCAATCTGTTTTCTTTTTGATTTTTTAAAACCTCCTTTCCACTTTTCTCTCCATTTCTATTAAATTTTAAGATATCATTCTACCTCTTCTCTATATTCATTTGAACTTTAGTTTTTGGTATAGTGGAACCTTTCTCAAAGTTGGTCAGTGTATATACCCCAAGGACAGGCCAGCTACTAATATGCTGGATGGAGCTTTTAGATTTTTTTTTTTTTAGTTTTTAGGTCTTTACTTCTATTTCCAAATTTCACTGTAAATTTTGTTTTCTATGAGAACAAAAATGCTAGAGGATCTATATGACTTTACTCTTCCATGTTGATGAATGTTTTCTATAGTTCTGAAACAACAGGTCCCTAAGACAGTAAAACTGCATTACATAAAACTTCTCAGAGATTCTTCCATCTATCAGTTTCTATCCACAATATTAGAGTACTCCAAATTCAAAATTCAGAGTCCTCAAGTTACCAAATAACATTAAATTCAGTTATTAAAGAAAATTTCATTTTTAAAAAACATTTTTCTATGTGTTATATATTCAGCTTTGTTTTGAATAAAATGAAATATATTAAAAGTTTCTCAAAATTTAGACTACAATATACTATCTTTTAGTACACTTAAAGATTTGTTTTTGATGCTAAGGTTGTGGTAAACTGAGAGGATCCACAGTATCCAATAAATGGTAAAATTTAAGCTTTTCTTTTACCCATTTTTGGTTTTCTGTTTAACGCTACGCTGACCAGTCATGAAAATACTGGGAAAAAACCTCAAACTAAAAAACATAACACTATTCTTTCTATGTCTATAACAAACAACGATATGTGGGATATTACTGGTGTATGATTATAATAGAGAATGATATATTTTAATCACATGGTAGGAAAGTACATGTGTGAAGCAAGTAATGTTTGAGTTTAACTTGACAGAATCAATCACATTATTTTAAAGCCACACTTCAGAGATATTTCTCTATTACTATCAAGTCTGTTTCTGAAATGTTCCCACTTCAAATAGTTAATGCAATAATCTATTTAATGATACTCTCCGAATGTTATTATAAAGTACAAGTATTGAGTCAGGCAAATTACCTAATTAGTTCAACTCTCCCAGTGACTAATTTTGAATAGAGGCCAGAGGAATATAGTTGGCAAGTACATGTGACTCAAAGACTGGGGGTGGAAGGAATAGGGAGGGAGAATACCCCTTTGAAAAATACAAACTATGTATCTACAAAAACACTGCATGCACATTTTATACATAAATAAACATACATTAATATGAAAGTAAATTATGTTGTACTTGTCAGCTTCTTATTTACATATAAATTGCTTGAAAATTACCTTGGGAAACAGAGGATGTAGTATTTTTTAAAATAAAACTCTTAAACTTATTGACTTGATTATCTTATCTAAAATCTAAAAGGACTAAGGGACACTACAACTCAGGGTAGCTTCAAATAGCCATTGTTTTTTTGAGGGAGAAACTGAGTCACCTAAATCATTTGATCAACATGTTGACCTGTTCCAGTTGACCTGACATGGTTTAACCTCTTTCTTCTCACCTGTAACTGATACACAAAGGTGTGCAGTCTTCCATCACTGCTGGGAGAGGACACGCTCCCTCAGTCTTCCCTCAGGAATTAGCTCTACAATCAAAAACATCTCACATAAAGAGTGCTTTGACGATGCTGTTGTTACAAAGAACACTTACAAATACATACATGGATATACACATAAATAGAAGTGTCCTCCCATATACACCCTGTTTGTAATAAATGAATAATAAAGTTTACCCCTAAACTTTTTTGATACCTGACCAATAAGTACATTTAATGGAACACGCAGTTCTCACAGAATTTTCTTCTATCAGTCAGAAGGTCTGGGTTCTGGTCCTTTCTTACTTAATAGCTGTGAATCCCAACACTGAATGCTTTAGTATACTAATTAGACTCCACTCTTTGAGCTAATGTAAAAACATTAATGCAAGGACTTGCTCCTCTTGTATTTGTGATGTGTGTATTCTTGCATCTGTGCTTTTTAAAGACAGTTCACTTTTCCATATTGGGATTTCTCATGGAATGCAGCTTTTCCAATTTTAAAATGATTTACATAGCAAGATCCCTTTTCTATGAGTAAAAACAACTTAATTTTATTTAATCATGTACCTATAGTTCCATATTGTAACTGGGTTAACAGTATCATTTAGAATACAAGCCTATATTAGTAACTTTTCCCCACCCATTAAATCCAGAGGCACAAAGAGAAATTTTTAGCATGCACTAATAAATTTCAGAAAAATCCTCAGTACACCTTTGATGAAACTACTCTTAAAATTTACTTCTCAATAATGAAAGTTATTGAATTATCTAAGAGATGTACCCTTTCCCAAATTTAATTTAAAGCTAAGTCATTTTAGAAATCACAACAATTACCAACATTCAAGAACCTCTACTTGAAAAATTTGTATAATTTGAACATGGAAAACCAATTGGTTTTAATATAATAAAGCATTTTCCTCTCAGGCTTGAATACTAGAAGCAGCCTGGAGTGCAACTTAATATGTGAATTATAAACTTCTGAAAACAGTGGCTTATAATCAAGATAGTGTGGGATTTTTCTTTATTGTGTATTCTTTAATGCTTTCACCAATATATTTCAGAATGTCCCAAGAGAATGCTTTTCTGAGCTTGCTCTTTTCATCAACCCAGTAACTCAGCATATGGATAATTTTCCTGAATCTTAGCTTGATTTCTTTTTTTCCCCCTGGAAAATGCACTTGCTATGGTACTCCTTCATGTAAGCCTGACTTTCATTCTAGTTCGTACTACGTGCATATTCCTAATTTCAGGGACTGTTTTCAAGTTGCAGCTAAAATGTCTTTCTGCTTCCAGGTGGTGAAGAATGAAGACATGACATCTACATGGACTACATGGACTCCCCATCATCCCTTTTTTTTTTTTTTTAGACTAGGTCTGGCTATTTTTGCTGGTGGAACCGCAGGCTCTTGTTGCCCGGGGTACCACAGACTCAAGCAATCCTCAGCCTCAGCTTCCCAGGTAGCTGGGATTACAGGCGCGGGCCACCATACCCAGGTATTTTTTTGGAACTAGATCTCACTATGGGCCCCAGACGGGACTTGAATCGCGATCCCTCGCCCTGGCAACTTCATAGGCTGAAGCTTATAGGCACGAACCACCATGCCCGGTCCCAACATCCCTTTTCATGCATGCAGTCTTCCTGATTCAGAAAGTTGGGTCATCATTGAAGATGTGAGTGTTCACAACCACAGCATTCTCTGATTCTGACACTACATCAGGAGTCATCCCACTACCTCTAGAATGTTGGAACTCTTCACAGCAGAACAGGCCTTGGAGTCACAGAGGTTCAAATCCCTGCTCTGCCACTTTCTTACAATAAAGCTTTTAAAGACGACACTTCACCTTCTTAGGCACGGAACACTCACCTCTGAAGTGTAGTGATACTGTACCTTGGGCCTGTGGCTTTGGTATACTTTGATACCCTGTGCAGAGCAACGGGCAGGGTATGGTTCAAATCTATCAACTGCTGTTACTCTTTGAATGGCTACTCTCCCTTGGACAACCTGACCTTTGAAAGGGCTGCCCAGTATGTTAACTAAAGGCTAATTCTCCTCTGGAAATTAGGTTTTAAATATGGCAAAATATACAATTATGAAATCCCAGCAGTAGATGGCACCTTGGAGATTTAATGTATATCCTCGTTTTACTCTACTGGAAATGGGGCTCTGAGCAAGCCCAGAATTCTTCCAGAGCTCACTCTTCCACAGGCATTAGTCTGAGGGTGCTGGCCAAGAGCTTTTCTCCAGTCCTTCCTCTTTGAGAAAGTCCGGTACAAAACTGAAAACCCAAGGCTCACACCTCCAGAGTTAGGAATTCTTTTCTATTGAAGACCAGAGGGCAGCAGAAACCAGAAGGGGGTACAAAACAGAAACCAGAAAGGAAGGGGTTGAGACAGAACTCCCCAAGAGGGAGCAGCATTTCTCTGATGTTTTCCATCCACAGAGCAATTCTACCCTCAGAGCAGGAGGTATTTTCTACTGTGAGAGAGCTGGGAACTTGCAGGTGGTCAAGTGACAGCAGTAGGAGGCAACTTCTGACCCAGTTTAACCAGATATCAGGTCCAGGACAGATGCTAGAACTGGAATAAACCACCAGCTCCTGCAAAGACTAGGTCTGTCTAACTCATATCTCAAACCCTGCAAATGTCTGGTTGCCTTTTCAACCCACAGGTTAGGTGGATTCCAAGCAGTTTGAATTGCATGAGTTTTCCATAAATCCTGGGATTAAAGGGGCTCAGAATTACATACTAGGATGGCAACTGGTGAAGTACATAGTAAATTCATGTGTCTTGGATGCTTCTGTCTGTGTTCCGTATAATTAACATTTTTACAAAGAGGAAGGAGGGCTTTCAGGATAATGGCAGTATATTAAATTGAAAGTCTAATGTCTATCTACTAATATCTGGTATATTCCACAGCACACTGAATCCTTAGCCTTAGCATCAACCCATTAGTAATAGGTAAAATTTCTTTGTAAAAGTATATCTGCACTTTTCTGATTCCAAAGTTAGTATCTGGTTTGTATAACTACTTCTCTCAGTCTGCTGTGAATTTCAATCAAAGTTCCTTTTTTAAGGAGCAGTATTAAGCACTTAAAAAAACCTTCAAAATGTAATACGCACCTATCACAAGAGCATTATCTTTCACTCAGACATTTAAACGACTGTAATGAAGTATTTTATTTAATTTAAACTATCAAAAGTTAATACCAAATAATAGAAGATCTAAGAAGGGGGAAAAAAAAAAAACCAACCAAACACTGTAGAGTTAAAGATACATAGACACACATATACACAGATATGTGGATATACATAAACACACATATATTTTTTAAAGTGGTAACTATGATCATGAATAATAAATATATTTTTATTCAAAAGTACCAAAAACGGGGCACCAAACCTGCCAACTAACATTTCTTATAGGACATGTGTCACTGAAGCATTAGAAAAAAATGCCATCACTTATTTAACTAAGCAGCAGAGAGTAGGAATGAGTTAGTCATTTTAAGACATTTAGGCATTTGAGAAATGTCTGAATCAACTCTAAATCTAGAACATACATTTTCAGTTTGCATGCAAAAGATCCGAGTCCCCCACACTTAAAACCTTCCAGGAAAAAGGAGAATCTCAGAAAAACAAAATGCTCCCAAAATAAGATGCTACAGGAATTTCACAGCAACCACTTACCAATAAAATCAATCTCAATGGCTGGCCACAAGTCCTTCTCTCAACACAACTTGTATCTTCAGTCCACTGAATAAACCCTTTCCCTTTCCCTTAACCTCATCAGAAACAGCACAGTTGATTGACCATTTCTGCACAAAAAAATCCATTGATATATTTCCAAATATTAAATTGTCACAGTCTTAAATCCACCAGTTTAAATATTCTTACTTTATTTTTTTCTAGATCACGTGCACCATATACTAAACTCCCCAAATGCTGGCCTCAGGTCTGAACTCTTTTCTACAAGTCCCCCTCCCCCCTTCTACATTGGGAAACTCAGAACTCCACTAAGAGCTGAAATCTCTACAAGAGATTCAGCTCAAAACCCCAGAAGCATCAACTGCAACAAGCAAAATAGACAAAATGCTACAATTTCTATCAATTACAGTAAAAACTGGATCAAGAATGTTACTGTTCTTATTTTTTAACGCAGTTGTAAAATTCAAAAGCAATTCACCTATTATTTAAAGGTTTTCTCCATTTTGCTTACAATTCCCATTCATCATTGTGAAGTTTGTTTAAAGCATTACTGATATATGCAAGCTCTCAAATGTAAAAATTTTGGTTGTCAGTTGCAGAAAAATCAATGGGATAATCAACCGGATAAAAATAGGTCCCAGGACACATCATTTTTTTTTCTTTCAAAATAAGGAGTAACCCTAAATTTGCAACCACAGCATAATATATAGCATTTCAATTTACTGCGATTCTTATTTGTTAGAAATTTTATTTCAAAATGTGTTGGCTAGAGATCAAATAACCCACATGAGGCTTAAAAAATGTGCAGAAAGTACTGAAAACACAGAACGTGTGACCAGTTCACCTCCAATACCCGCACCCAAGCTGATAGTTGTTGGCGCTGAAGATCATCAGCAAGCTCCTTCGCCGTTAGACACCAACTGCACGGGTAACAAAGATTTCGAGCAAATGTGGTTTGTCGCTCGCCAAATTTTCATCATGACAAGTGGAAATAAGTCCTCAAAAAATGCAGGAAACACCAGTTTTCTCCCAAAGTGCTTCTCGGATTATAGAATAGCTCTTTGAAAGTTTAGCCTGACAAAACAAATAAGGTACCGGGAGCACAGCCCCGGAAGGCAACCACAAAAAGTCTCATTTAAATTCCTGGAAAGCACAGCTTCTCCAAATGCACCTATCCAGTTCGCTTTGGAGCCATCACATGCTATGTTCACGAGTTTAACTTACCGTCCCCAGCACTACCAAATCCAAGCTAGACAGATGTTTCCTTCAGCCCTCAAATAAGGCAGCAGAGCCTTTCCACACACGATACAAAAAGTAAAACAACTCAAAAACTGGAGTTTCCCGGGTGCAAGTGCACAGTGTATTTAAGATTCTAAAAGTCCCTTCCGGCCCCAAACACTATTATAGCAACTGAAAACTAGTAATTGATGGAGCACACTTTTTGATTTAAAAACGGCAATTCTGCCTGGCGGTGGGGGTCGGAAAAACAACTGACAAATTTCGAATCCCCATCAGAA